>NW_026473481.1:170000-172021 GCF_026875155.1 Cherax quadricarinatus | reverse complement strand
TTCCCCATCAATGTCTTCCAACCTCTCTTTGCCTAATTCCCTGTCTTTGTTTTGGCCCCCATGGGGGGTTTGGACGGGCCCCTCTGCAACAGTTTAGTTTCCATGCTTCCTTCGGACCTGTTTCTGTGTTCGATGTAGCCATTCCCCGATGCTATTCGTAAATTTTGCCCTTTTGGCTGTTTCAGATGTCTCAGTCCTCTTCAAATCTCCTATCTTGTTTTCTGCTGCGTGGCCGTTGCTTCCCCTTCTGCTTTCTCTCTAACCTCTCTTCCTTTTCCTTTCCGCCATTAGTCCCCTTTTCCCCAGTCTTCCTCCCTTTTTTTGAGCTTTCTCCCATTCCTCCCCTCTCAGATTCGCCCTTGGGAGCCCCTTTGCCCTATCCTGGTTAGGGGGGGGGGAAATGGTTAGGAGGGGGGGGATGGTTGTGGGGGAGGGGGAGGATGGTTTTTGGGAGGGGCAGAGATATTGGGGGGAGGGGTTAATGGTTTGGGGGAGAGAGGGGATGGATGGTTATGGGGGGGGGGGAGGATGGTTTTGGGGGGGAGGGGGGTTGTTGGGGGGGGGTTTAACGGTTTGGGAGGGTTAGGTGGTTTGGGGGGGAGGGTAGGGGGCAAAGGGGGGGTGGTTGGGGTGGTGTGGTGTGTGTGTGTGTGTGTTGGTGGTGTGGTGTGTTGTGTGTGTGTGTGTGTGAGTGTGTGTGTGGTGTGGTGTGTGTGTGTGGGTGTGTGTGTGGTGTGTGGTGTGTGAGTGTGGTGTTGTGTGTGTGTGTGGGTGTTGTTGGTGTGTGTGTTGTGTGGTGTGTGTGGTGTGTGAGTGTGTGTGTGAGTGGTGTTGTGTGTGTTTTTGTGTGTGTGTGAGTGTGTGTGTGTGTGAGGTGTGTGTGTTTTGGGGGTGTTGTTGTGGGTGTGTGTGTGTGTGTGTGTGAGTGTGTTGTGTGTGTGTGTGTGGTGTGTGTGTACCCCTAGTTGTACTCACCTATTTTGGGGGTTGCGGGGGTGAGCCCGGGAGCTCCGGCCCCCCCTTTTCACTGATCGTACTAGGTCACTCTCCCCGAGCCGGAGCTTTATCATACCTTGCTTAAAGCTATGAGGATCCTGCCTCCACTACTCGCTTTCCCAAAAATTTTTCCACTTTCGACTACTCTGTGCTGAAGAAAACTTCCCCAAAAATCCCCGTGATTTTACTGTGTCTTTAGCTTCCAACTGTGCCCCCCTTTTTCGTGTCCAATTCTGGAACATCCTGTCTTTTTCCCCCTTGTCAATTCCTCTGAGTATTTTTTATGTCGTTATCATGTCCCCCCTTCTCCCTTCCTCCAGTTCGTCAGGTTTATTTCCCTTAACCCCTCCCCGTTGGACTACCCCTTAGTCTGGGACTGTCTTTTTGCAAAAACCTTTTTCACTTTTTCTAGTTTTTTTTACGTGCTTGGCTGGGGTGGGTTCCAAAATGGTGCCGCATACTCCAATATGGGGCCCAAGTATACGGTGTAAGGGGCCTGAACGATTCCTTTTTAAGATGTCCGGGAAAGCTGTTCTGAGGTTTTTCTAGGCGCCCTATGCTGCAGCGTTATTTGGTTGATGTGCGCTTAGGGTGTCCCGGTGTTATACCCCCCAAAATTTTTTTTTCCTTTAGTGAGGTTTGTAGTCCTGACCCCCCCAGACTGTACCCGTCTGCGGGGCCTTCTTTTCCCCCTTCCCCACTTCTGATTTTGCACTTGGGGGGTTGGGCTCCGGGGCCAATTGTGGACCGGGCTGCAGCCTGTCCGACCCTTTGTAGTTCTCCTGGCTTCGATCGGGTATTCTTCCATCAAAATTCACTCTCTGCAAACAGGGACCTAGAGGGCTTTCCTTCCGTCATGTCGTTCACAAAAACCGAAAGCATGGTCCCAGGGCTGACCCCTGCGGGGGCCCGCTGGTCACAGGGGCCCACTCTGACACCTGCCACTTCCCTGACCGCGCGTTTCCCCACAAGTATTTCCCCATCCATTTTGTGCCTTTCTGTTACCCCCTTGGTCCTCCAGTTTT
>NW_026473481.1:130000-167500 GCF_026875155.1 Cherax quadricarinatus | reverse complement strand
CAGTGGTAAGAAGGATCAGTGGTAAGAAGGATCAGTGGTAAGAAGGATCAGTGGAAACAAGGATCATGGTAAAAAGGATCATTGGTAAAAAGGATCAGTGGAAAGAAGGATCAGTGGTAAGAAGGATCAGTGGTAAGAAGCATCAGTGGTAAGAAGGATCAGGGGGAAAAAGGATCAGTGGTAAGAAGGATCAGTGGTAAGAAGGATCAGTGGTAAGAAGGATCAGTGGTAAAAAGGGAAATCAGTGGTAAGAAGATCAGTGGTAGAAGGGATCAGTGGAAAAAGGATCAGTGGAAAAGGATCAGTGGTAAGAAGGATCAGTGGTAAGAAGGATCAGTGGTAAGAAGGATCAGTGGTAAGAAGGATCAGTTGTAAGAAGCATCAGTGGTAAGAAGAACCAGTGGTAAGAAGGATCAGTGGTAAGAAGGATCAGTGGTAAGGATCAGTGGTAATAAGGATCAGCTGTAAGAAGGATCAGTGGTAAGAAGAACCAGTGGTAAGAAGGATCAGTGGTAATAAGGATCACTGGTAAGAACTAGTGGTAAGAAGGATCAGTGGTAGGAAGGATCTGTGGTAAGAAGGATCAGTGGTAAGAAGGATCAGTGGTAGGAAGGATCAGTGGTAAGAAGGATCAGTGGTAAGAAGGATCTGTGGTAAGAAGGATCACTGGTACAAAAGATTAGTGGTAAGAAGGATCAGTGGTAAGAAGGATCAGTGGTAGGAAGGATCAGTGGTAAGAAGGATCAGTGGTAAGAAGGATCAGTGGTAAGAAGGATTAGTGGTAAGTAGGATCAGTCGTAAGAAGGATCAGCGGTAAAAAGGATTAGTGGTATGAAGGATCAGTGGTAAGAAGGATCAGCGGTAAGAAGGATCAGTGATAAGAAGGATCAGCTGTAAGAAGGATCAGTGATAAGAAGGATCACGGGTAAGAAGGATCAGAGGAAAAAGGATCAGTGGTAAGAAGGATCAGTGGTAAGAAGGATCAGTGATAAGAAGGATCAGTGGTAGGAAGGATCAGTGGTAAGAAGGATCAGTGGTAAGAAGCATCAGTGGTAAGAAGAATCAGTGGTAAGAAGGATCAGTGGTAAGAAGGATCAGTGGTAAGAAGCATCAGTGGTAAGAAGAATCAGTGGTAAGAAGGATCAGTGGTAAGAAGCATCAGTGGTAAGAAGGATCAGTGGTAAGAAGGATCAGTGGTAGGAAGGATCAGTGGTATAAAGGATCAGTGGTAAGAAGAATCAATGGTAAGAAGGATCAGTGGTAAGAAGGATCAGCGGTAAGAAGGATCAGTGGTAAGAAGAAGGATCAGTGGTAAGAAGGAGAATCAATGGTAATTAGGATCAGTGGTAAGAAGAAATATCAGAGGTAAGAAGAAGGATCAGTGGTAAGAAGAAGGATCAGTGGTAAGAAGAAGGATCAGTGGTAAGAAGAAGGATCAGTGGTAAGAAGGATCAGCGGTATGAAGGATTAGTGGTAAGAAGAAGGATCAGTGGTAAGAAGAATTATCAGTGGTAAGAAGAAGGATCAGTGGTAAGAAGAAGGATCAGTGGTAAGAAGGATCAGTGGTAAGAAGCATCACTGTTAAGAAGGATCAGTGGTAAGAAGGATCAGCGGTAAGAAGGATCAATGGTAAGAAGGATCAGTGGTAAGAAGGATCAGTGGTAAGAAGGATCAGTGGTAAGAAGCATCACTGTTAAGAGGGATCAGTGGTAAGATGGATCAGCGGTAAGAAGGATCAGTGGTAAGAAGGATCAGTGGTAAGAAGCATCACTGTTAAGAAGGATCAGTGGTAAGAAGGATCAGCGGTAAGAAGGATCAGTGGTAAGAAGGATCAGTGGTAAGAAGGATCAGTGGTAAGAAGGATCAGTGGTAAGAAGGATCAGTGGTAAGAAGGATCAGTGGTAAGAAGGATCAGTAGTAAGAAGGATCAGTGGTAAGAAGGATTAGTGGTAAGAAGGATCAGCGGTAAGAAGGATCAGTGGTAAGAAGCATCAGTGGTAAGAAGGATCAGTGGTAAGATGGATCAGTGGTAAGTAGGATCAACGGTAAGAAGGATCAGTGGTAAGAAGGATCAGTGGTAAGAAGGATCAGTGGTAAGATGGATCAGTGGTAAGTAGGATCAACGGTAAGAAGGATCAGTGGTAAGAAGGATCAGTGGTAAGAAGGATGAGTGTTAAGAAGGATCAGTGGTAAGAAGGATCAGTGGTAAGAAGGATCAGTGGTAAGATGCATCAACGGTAAGAAGGATGAGTGTTAAGAAGGATCAGTGGTAAGAAGGATCAGTGGTAAGAAGGATCAGTGGTAAGAAGGATCAGTGGTAAAAAGGATCATCGGTAAGAAGGATCAGTGGTAAGAAGGATCAGTTGTAAGAAGGATCAGTGCTAAGAAGAAGGATCAATGGCAAGAAGGATCAATGGTAAGAAGGATCAATGGTAAGAAGGATCAATTGTAAGAAGGATTAGTGGTAAGAAGGATCAGTGGTAAGAAGCATCACTTAAGAAGGATCAGTGGTAAGAAGGATCAATGGTAAAAAGGATCATCGGTAAGAAGGATCAGTGGTAAGAAGGATCAGTGGTAAGAAGGATCAATGGTAAGAAGGATCAGTGGTAAGAAGGATCAATGGTAAGAAGGATCAGTGGTAAGAAGGATCAGTGGTAAGAAGGATCAATGGTAAGAAGGATCAGCTTCTAACATTCATTATTGAAGACTTCACACAGACGTAAAGAAGGAAGGCAGCGGAAAGTAACTTTACACAGACGTAAAGAAGGAAGGCAGCGGAAAGTAACTTTACACAGACGTAAAGAAGGAAGGCAGCGGAAAGTAACTTTACACAGACGTGAGGAAGGAAGGCAGCGGAAAGTAACTTTACACAGACGTAAGGAAGGAAGGCAGCGGAAAGTAACTTTACACAGACGTAAGGAAGGAAGGCAGCGGAAAGTAACTTTACACAGACGTAAAGAAGGAAGGCAGCGGAAATTAAGTTTTCGCCACACTGACAGTGAAAATTAAAAAAAATAATAAATTTGTTAAAAATACATGATTTATTTTGACTTCCGTTTTCATGGAATAAATTCTTATTTTTCCCTTTTCTGGAGTACAGTCTCAAATTACGTCTGAAAACGTTGAGCCGTCTCATCAGCGGTGTCGCTGGTGCTTGCCATGCATGCAACACATCTCTGCAACAATACGTTGTTTGCTTTTCACTAATAATACCATCAAGAATGTGAGTAGAAAAGACAATAGAACGAATTCTTCAGTCACAAGTAAATTAGGTAAGGATCTCCTGGGTAACTACAAACAAGGTGTGTTCACTCAAACACTATCACAACATTGTATGTTGTATATGTGTGTACTCAGCTATTTGTGGATGCAGGGGTGGAGTCATAGCTCCTGGCTCCGCCTCTTCACTGGTCGCTGCTACGTAGGTCATTCTCTCCCTGCTCCATGAGCTTTATCTTACCTCTTTTTAAAGCTATGTATGTATCCTGCCTCCACTACTTCACTCTCCAAATTCTTCCACTTCCCGAGAACTCTAAGACTGAAGAAATATTTCCTAACATCTCTCTAACTCATCTGAGTTTTCAACTTCCAGTTGTGATCTCTTATTGTTGTATCCCATCTCTGAAACATTTCTGGCCATGTGCACCTTGTCAATTCCTTTCAGTATTTTATACGTCGTTATCAAATTCCCTCTATCGTTCCTGTCCTCTACTGGCATCAGGTTGATTTCCCTTAACCTCTCCTCGTAAGACATACCCTTATCTCTGGAAGTAGTCTTGCTGCAAACTTTTGCAATTTCTTTATTTTCTTGATATTTTTGACCAGGTGCAGTTCCACAGGGTGCTGATTTTTAAAAAAAAACGCGATTCTAAAAGCTAAGATCTCCGTGAATACAAAGAAAGGATGCCCTTCTAGCCCAGCCTGTTACTGGGGTTTTTCGAAAACAAGTAGCATACCCTTGTCCAATTACCATTAAAATCAGTATGGTTCAATAGTGCTTTAGGATTCAACGGGTAGGCCACAAAATAGAGAAATTAAAAATTTTAATAAATTTATTAAGTAGTAAGTTGTCTAGGGTATATTATAAAAATTAAATTAATTACAGCAATCAAAATAAATTCAATCTCTCGTTAAATATATTGTGCTGAAAGCACTATCACATTTAAATTCTTAAGTACCGTCAGGTACATTAACTTTAATAAAATTTTACAAATATGTAAAGTAAGAGTGTTTGCGTGTAAGTGCTTTTTATATTACTATGTCCAAGACTCGAAAAACTTAAAAAAGTGACTGACAAAGCCCCAAAAAATAATTTTTGACCGACGGCCCCCGAACAGTCTGCTTGAACAAAAAAAAGAATGCTAAGCCCAATAGAAGCAATATCAAGCGACTGCGACACAAAATCAGGAACGGGAAATAATATAACGACACTAAGTGGGGACCATCAGCAGATCCTCCACAAAAGTTAAAACCCCCCATAAAACTGAATCTTTGTTCAGCATAGGAAAAACTGTGAGTGACAATAAAAAGAACCAGTACAAAATTAGGTCAGAAGCATAGCCGGGACCTGAGATACTAAGTGCTAAGCGACACAAACCCATAAAACGTCAAAAACACAAAGTCTTTACAATGTTCTAAAACAGGTTTACAGAACAACAAAATAATGAAAAGAAAATTTTCCAAACCCCAAAAAGCGAGTCCCAGCAGACTGTCAGACAGCAATCTGTCCTAACAGCAAGCGACCCTTAGCAACTGAATTTTCAAGCAAAAAGGTGAGGACCCCCCCCCCCCGATCACGTGATAGCACGTGGACAATGCAGCTCAAAGCCGGCATAAATAACGACGACAAGCGATATTACAGAGTTTGACAATCAAAACGAGCACATTTTATAACACTAACAACATAAGCAAAAATAACAAATAACATCAAATAATAATATAAAGGCATACATTTACATTTAGCATTATCGCAAAAATAAGAAATAAAAATTTATATAAAAAGTAATATACATTAATATTACATAATAATCTTTTGAAACCCATTCGGGGGTTGCAAACCCCCCAACCGACAGGGGTCCACAGGAGTTGCATGAATTCTATTACATTATTTTGGTTACCATACAAAAAAAATTTTAAAAAGGCTCTCTTGTGCCAAGCACCTCTAAATTTCACAGCTCCGTCACTAGGATATCCCTAGGTACTAGGCAGTACACTATCGTATATCTTCTTGGGTTATGTACATCAGTGTGGAACAGGATACGCTGACAAGGGGGGACGTTGAGGCTGATCATAGAGAGGAACGCTTCCCCACTTTTAAGTATGGTGGGGAATGCGGGCGTAGAACATCTGAGTATGAAAAAAAAGGGTGTGGTGGGGGGGGGGGGTCTGCGGCAGGACGGGGCGTCACGCGTACCTCGCCCACACACACTACCCACTAACACCCTTATGTCTCCTCAAAAAATTTTTTACTGTAAATAAAAAAAAATAATTAGACATGACATGAGTATATATAGTTAATAGGGCGGGAGGGATTATTTACTTATGAATTTGACATAGCAAGTAAAAAAAGGGTTTTTTTGGGCTAAAATTACTTTTAATTTAATGTAAGTAATTATTAAGGACAACAGAGCGTCAGAATTACTTACAATGACCACTTATTGTTTTATATAAAGATAAGGTTGGATTCGAACCCCCACCTCATGATCCTGCATTTTTATTTTTCAGGGTATTAAAAATAGGGGGATTGTGGTCTAAAAAACTTAATTTTTTAAATGGAAGTGGCCCAAATACACGTCAAAAGTTAAAAAGGACACAAAAAAGCTAGAGCTCTTTCTCAAAGGGGCATAATTTTTTGGTGTCTTTAAGCTTAGATGAATAGTAACATAAGGATGGAGAATGTAGTGGGTTGACTTTTGGGAGCAGCACAGCCCCCCCACGCATAAAAAACGATTTAGTAAAAGAAGGAAGATTGAATTAGGACTCTTAAACACGGAGAAAGGGGATAGCAAGCGCTTAAAACCTTTTTGAACGATCAAAAAAAACTCTATCCAGGAATGAACTTTGCTACTAGTAACTAGTGAGGGAGCGCAATCGAAAAAGTTTGGACAGAACCTGCATAATATCCGCCATACCCGGGAATCTCTGTACCCTTTCCATCCTGTGGCATGAAATTCGAAATTGCACGAACCTTACCCTCAATAGGAAAACCCTACCTTGGCCGATACAAAAGCCTGATAGGTAATCTTGGCTTCCAAAACTACATTTTACTAAGAAACAGTGAAGTTGTAGTGCGCCAGTCTCTAAAACAATGCTCTGAGACCGCAAGTGCTGTTCCCACTCGTCACACACCACTAATCGAAAAGGTAGGCTTCTTACCCCTTCTAAGTTGTGGGTCAACTCGTTCATTATACGCTGAATGAAGAACCGCGTTACATGGCCAAAGGGGGTGACGAGGTAGTTAAACAATCCATCTTGAACAGTAAAAGCAGATATTTCTTGAGCACGTTCAGTAAGCGGGACTTAAAAAACCTCGAAAGAGATCTAAAGGGCTGACAAACGGGCTCCTGACACACGGTCAAAAAGGTCGCAATGCAGGTAGAGGATAACCATCGGCAAGGTACAGAGTTCACTTTCCTGTAATCAGGCAATCCGAAACTACCGTGGTTTTAGGCACAAAAACAGGGAATGCCCAGGGACTTTTCTCGCTCAAAAGTCCGTGACTAAAAAAAAATCAACCTCTTCTCTAAACTTTATGCTTCGTTGGACTCACCTATATGGGGGATTGCTTAATGGGTGAGCTCCCGTCATCAACTATGACACCTAGAGTAAAAGGTTAGGAACATCACCGAAAAATTCGGGGAAAATGAAAAACATTTTTTTAACATCACCACTTTATCAATCACAAGTGGTTCTTTACAAACCAGCATGAAGGGATATCGTTCCCTACAACATCTACGCCCTGATGGAAAAACACCACGGATATACCCACTGAAATATAACCATAATAGCTTTTTTTCAATATAAACTTTGTGCAGGGGCACTTTTATAACACCCCCTCCATAGCTTTTTAACAATACATCTATCGGCAATAGTATCGTCAGAAATGGGCAGTACATTTCTCTAAAAACGTAGATACTCCATGTCTCTGAAAGAAATTACTCAGTTAGTGGATTCGCAAATCTATTTTTATCCTCGAAAATAAGGACTCTCGCTGAAAAGAAAACTTTTCGTCAGATAACTTTCTGATGCTAGTCATTATCCTAGTAACATTATCAAAACAGTAGATCAGAGGAATTTTAGGTTTCGATGCCTTTGTTGCCGGAAGAGGGTCGACTGAGTGGGGGCCCGCCGCCGACGTATCTCGCTCTCTTTCTAACTTTTAAACAATCCTCTAGTATGTCCTTTTTTTTTTACAATAGGGACATTTTAACTTTCTTTTCTCGATACCAGATTTCTGTCTAGCCAAGAACAGATTCAGGATTGAGAGTTTTCCCCGTAAAGGTACGAGAAGTTAAGTAGCAGGTACATCAGGGGCCCCAATGACAGCTGATTTAGGTTGCCAAAATTCTAGGAAATTTTTTGTTACCTTTTTTTGAGTGTTTTAGTAGACAAATTTGGATAAATTTCGGGAAATTTCTCTAATTTTCTGCAGTTTCCCGAAAAAACTGAGGGATATGATCGATCAAATTCTTTAGTCCAGGCATACATTGTTTAAACCCCCTTATGAGTAACAACGAACTAGATGTCGTAGTCGGTACACTTTGACTCTAACCACTCTCAAATCAACTTTTTTTTCACAGCAAATCTACACAAGTTTGATTTGTCTGTTGTAAGTAAAATGCTCTTTGATAACTTACAGGGAAAAAAGTTATATTCCTTTTGAATAGTTTTTTTTGCACGCATAACTAATTTTCTTACAAAAGGCAAAACAGCCGTACAAGTTTGACTCTTTCCTGTCAAAAAAGTAGAACAAAGTTTTCCCCGTGCTTACGTGGCCATTCATACACGAGCCCGGTTTCAAACCAAAAAATATGTTCTAATCACTTTTAAAAAACTTTGGAACCATGATGCAGCTTTCGGGAAATTTAAAAGTGTCCGTGATATACGTCTGTTTCGTAAAGACGAACTTTTCTCTTTGGAAATCTTCTTCGTTCAATCTCCCCGTCCTCAAATTTGTGCAGTCTGCAACATAATGAGGCTTCAAACCTCTCAAACTGTTCCGAAGAAGGGCCTGTAGTAATGGGATAGGGAAATTTAAAATGGTTGGCGGTCCCCAGGGGCGGGCACTTGGTCCCGCCATCTCTAAATGCTAGATCTGGGCTGGAAAAAACAGGTGTAGTATACACTGACTATATTTGGGTGTGTCATATACCAGCTACCCTTTTTCATAGTTTTCAGTAGGCGGAAGGTGTGAGGAGAAGAGCTACACTAGGCCAGCCACTACTAATCTGCTCTAGTTTTTCTTTTTTAACTTCAATAGACCCTACTTTCTAAAATGGACACTAGGCTTTTTGAAACGAATCAAACAGACATCTCTGTATGAAGGGAAAAAATATATCTTTAATTAATGCCTGACAGTTTCTGCGGATAATTCCGTTATACTCACACCGGATACTTGGGTACTTCCAACAGTCTGAAGTTTTTAAAGTACTTAACTCAACAAAGTCAGGTATCAATTTTAAATGTTTCACTTTGGCATACACCGAAATAATTTTTCCGAGAGTGTTATGGAAACTATAATCCAATGGGAAAGTTTTGTGTTGGTTGTCTTAGAGTTAAACTCAAAACAGTATTTCCATCTCCTTTGGTCAAAAGACCAGTCAGGTACATACATCCACCCGGTATGTTGTACAAAACTAAACCAAAACTTTTAATTAGAAAGTAAAAAAAAGTTTTTGACCATAAGTTTCTAGTTTGTCAAACTGGACAATTTCTCCAACACCTTGGTCAAAAAGCACCCGGACAGGCCCCCCTTTTTTACAAAAAAAAGCGATTTTAAAAGCTTTGAGATCCCATGAATACAGAAAGGGCTGCCCCCTTTTAGCATCCAGCCTGTTACTGGGTTTTGAACAAGTAGTCGTACCCTTTTCCAAATTTTCCTTAAAATTCAGTATGGTTTTAAAATGCTTTTGGATTACAACTGGTAGGTATAACTAAGAAATTAAAAATTTTAAAAAATTTATTAAGTAGTAAGTTGTCTAAGGTATATTACAAATTAATTTAAATTTCGCAATCAAATAAATCAATCTCCGGTTCAATATTAATTTTCGAAAGCACATTCACATTTTTTAAATTCTTAAGTACCGCAGGGACATTTAAAATTAATAAATTTTTTAAAAAATGACAAGTAAAAGTTTTTGGGAGCGTGTAATCTCTTTAGTAGTTAGCTATGTCTCAAGACCGAAAAAGACTTAAACAAGTGACTGACAAATCCCAAATAAACTAAATTCTTTACCGAGCAACCCCAACATCTGCTTGAACAACAAAAAAGCTAAGCCCCAAAGCAATGCAATATCAAGCGACTGCGACACGAATCGGAAAAGGGGAAAAAAATAAAGACATAAATAGGGCCCCAGCAATCCCCCCACAAAAGTTACAAAACTCCCATAATACTGAATCTTTTTTTCAGCATAGGGAAAACTGTGACTGGACAAAACACAGAACCAGTACAAAAATTTGGTCAGAACTATACCGGGGCTAGTACTCAGGTGTCTAAAGGGCACACAAACCCCAGTACAACGTCGAAAATCACAAATCTTTACAAGTTTTTGAAACGAGTTCTACAGAAATAACAAGAATAAAAACAGACAATCTGTCCAACCCCAAGGAGTCTCCAGCAGCTGTCAGACAGACAACTTCCTAACAGAAACGATCTCTAGCAGACTGAATACTTCAAGCGGGAAAGGGAGGCACCCCCCCCTCGATCACGTGAACTACGTACAACTGCAGCTCAGAAGCCGAAAAAACAGCGACAAGCGATAATTAAGAGTTTGACAACAAGCCAACTGACACATTTTTTAAAACATCCTAAAAACATAAGCTAAATAACAATAAACAGTCAAATAAAATATAAAGGCATACATTTACGATTTTGTATTATCGCAAATATAACAATATAAAAATATATGAAAAGATAATATAATTACATATACATAATAAACATTGTAACCCATTCAGGGGTTGCAACAGCATCTCCAGTATGGGCCTGACGTACACATTTTAAGTCGGAACGATTCCTTACAAAAAAAAATAGAAACGAAGTTCTAGGTTTTCCAGGGACCCAATGCGCAACAGTTATTTTGGTTGTGTGCGCTTTAGGAGATTGCCTGGTTTATATCACCCCCGATCCTTTTTCCCTTTAGTAAGGTTTGTACTCTGGCCCCCCAGTTACTCCCTGCGGTCTTCTTTGCCCCCCCCCCAATCTTCACGATTTTCCATTGCAACTCTTGGGGTTTTTTAATGAGGAAACTTTCGCCCACGTGGCTTCATCAATCCATACAAAAGAGAATCGTGAAGAACAGGGTAGTTTTAGGTAATCATCCCTCACCTTTTCTCGTTAATCACCATCAAACTTGAAAAAAATACAGCGTATGGCGAAGAAATACTTATTATGTAGAAGGTAGTGCAGCAGTCGAAGGTGGAAAAAGCCACTTCGTCGCACATATGCTCTTTTTCTTTTAAGACTGATGGAAACCCATTACATCGACTCAAGTTAGGGACTATTACCTCAAACTCCTTTTGTTCTTCACGATTCCCTTTTGTGGGACGAGAAGCCACGTGTGACGGAAAGTTTCCTCATAAAGATTCCCAAATGTTGCAAAAAAGTGTCTAATTTTTCAAAATTTTTGTTTATATCCATTCATCAAAAATGACTATGCACTTGAATTCCGGGCCAGTTGCTGAACCAGGCCTGCAGCCCCGTCCGATCCCTTTGTACTTCTGCCTGGTCCCCGTCTGATTTCATTCTTCTATAGCTTCACATCATTACAAACGGGGAAAATCGAGTCAATTTTCCCTTTCCCTCAGTCGTTCCAAATACCAAAAAAACGCACGATCCTAGGACTGATCCCCCGTGCACCCGCCGTTCGCCGAGAATGAACCTGCCACATACCATGATTCGCAGTTGTCTTCCTGATAGCTATTCCCTGATCCATTGCAGTGCCTTCCCTGTTATCCCTGCTTGCTTCTCCAGCTTTTGCATTAATCTCTTGTGTGGAACTGTGTCAAACGCCTTCTTACAGTCCAAGAAAATGCAATCAACCCACCCCTCTCTCTTGTGTTACTGCTGTCACCATGTCATAGAACTCCAGTAGGTTTGTGAAGCAGGAATTCCCGTCCCTGAAACCGTGCTGGCTGTCGTTGATAAGCTCATTTCTTTTTAGGTGCTCCACTAGTCTTCTAATAATCTTCTCAGTGACTTTGCATTCTATACATGTCAGTGACACTGGTCTGTAGTTTAATGCTTTGTGTCTGTCTCCTTTTTTAAAGATTGGGACAACATTTGCTGTCTTCCTTTCCTCAGGTGGGCATCCTGTTTCGATGGATGTGTTCAAGATTGTTGTTAGTGGTGCACATAGCACCTTTGCTCCCTCTCTCAGGACCCATGATGAGATGTTACACAGTCCCATCGCCTTTGAGGTATCTAGCTCGCTTAGCAGCCTCTTCACTTCTTCCTCGGTTGTAGGTATTATGTTCAACACTTGGTGGTGTACCCCACCTCTCCGTCTTTCTGGAGTCTCTTCTGTCTCCTCTGTGAACACTTCTTTGAATCTCATGTGGAGCTCCTCACACACTTCACGGTCGTTTCTTGTGTTTGTACTCACTTATTTGTGGTTGCAGGGGTCGAGTCATAGCTCCTGGCCCCTCCTCTTCACCGACTGCTACTAGGTCCTCTCTCCCTGCTCCCTGAGCTTTATCAAACCTCGCCTTAAAATTATGTATGGTTCCCGCCTTCACTACGTCACTTTCCAGACTATTCCACTGCATGGCAACTCTATGATTGAAGAAATACTTCCTAGCATCCATTCTCTGGAACATCCTGTCTTTGTCCATCTTGTCCATTTTGCGCAGTATTTTATATGTCGCTATCATGTCTCCCCTGAACCTCCTGTGTGTGTGTGTGTGTGGTGTGTGTTGTGTGTGTGTGTGTGTGTGTGTGTGTGTGTGTGAGTGCGCGCTCGCTCGCTCACCTATTTGTGGTTGCAGGGGTCGAGTCACCTTGTCTATTCCTCGAAGTATTTTATATGTCGTTATCATGTCTCCCCTTACCCTTCTGTCCTCCAGTGTCGTCAGGCCGATTTCCCTCAACCTTTCTTCGTAGGACAATCCCCGTAGCTCTGGGACTAGTCTTGTTGCAAACCTTTGCACTTTCTCTAATTTCTTGACATGCTTGACCAGGTGTAGATTCCAAACTGGTGCTGCATACTTAAATATGGGCCTGACGTATCGGAACGCTATTCTTAGGTTTGTCAGACGCCCGTACGCTGCAGCATTTATCTGATTGATGTGCACCTCAGGAGATGTGCTCGGTGTTATACTCACCCCAAGATCTTTTTCCTTGAGTGAGGTTTGCAGTCTTTGGCCACCTAGACTATACTGTGTCTGCGGTCTTCTTTGCCCTTCCCCGATCTTCATGACTTTGCATTTGGCGGGATTAAATTCAAGGAGCCAGTTGATGGGCCTTTCTTCTAGCCTGTCCAGGTCTCTTCGTAGTCCTGCCTGATCCTCGACCGATTTAATTCTCCTTATTAACTTTACATCATCTGCAAACAGGGACACTTCTGAGTCCATCCCTTCCGTTATGTCATTCACATATACCAAAAACAGCACAGGTCCTTGGACTGACCCCTGTGGAACCTCGCTCGTCACAGGCGCCCACTCTAACACCTCGTCACGTACCATGTATTGATAAAGCGAAACGTCTACAAGACACCCAGATGTTGCATATGTCTACTTCATGTTGTCGGGACTGAATACCACTGATATACAAGAGGAATGATGGGTTGTGTAGTCGCTTTAGTGCTTAACAGGAAATTGTTTGCTCTCAGGTAGGAGCTGCAAGGACAGGTAGGAGCAGCAAGGACAGGTAGGAGCAGAAAGGACAGGTAGGAGCTGCAAGGACAGGTAGGAGCAGCAAGGACAGGTGGGTGGAGCAAGGACAGGTAGGAGCAGCAAGGACAGGTAGGATCTGCAAGGACAGGTAGGAGCAGCAAGGACAGGTAGGAGCAGAAAGGACAGGTAGGAGCTGCAAGGACAGGTAGGAGCAGCAAGGACAGGTGGGTGCAGCAAGGACAGGTAGGAGCAGCAAGGACAGGTAGGATCTGCAAGGACAGGTAGGAGCAGCAAGGACAGGTAGGAGCAGAAAGGACAGGTAGGAGCTGCAAGGACAGGTAGGAGCAGCAAGGACAGGTGGGTGCAGCAAGGACAGGTAGGAGCAGCAAGGACAGGTAGGAACTGCAAGGACAGGTAGGAGCAGCAAGGACAGGTGGGTGCAGCAAGGACATACAACCGTCCGGGAACTTGATAAAATACAACTGAGAAGTTTATCAATACCTTCCTCGCCTGAATCTTAATAAACCAACATGAGAAAAACGGATGTAACTTACACAGGTTATATTATTGAAATTATTCTGATTTCTGGTGCAATTCTCATGTTAATATTTTAGTGAATGAAAAAAATATAATTCAACTTTAAATCTAACACAGTAAAATATCTTATTCCAAACGAAGGTAATTTAGTTTTCTGAAATTATGTCGGATCTCTGGCTGACTTAATATATCAAATATTGAAATGGGAAAAAATAATTTAACACTGAAAATATCGACTAATTGTAAATGTAATTTGTTACTTTGCTGATCAGGTTATTGTGATAGTAATTGTAATTGAAAATCTGGAAGAGTAATTAAAATTATAATTGTGACTTCGAACAGTGTAATTATTCCAGGACTGCTGGTACAAGTGTGCACTTATTGCCTCGCTGACTGCCTCTCTGACTGCCTCCCTGACTGCCTCTCTGACTGCCTCTCTGACTGCCTCTCTGACTGCCTCTCTGACTGCCTCTCTGACTGCCTCTCTGACTGCCTCTCTGACTGCCTCTCTGACTGCCTCTCTGACTGCCTCTCTGACTGCCTCCCTGACTGCCTCCCTGACTGCCTCTCTGACTGCCTCTCTGACTGCCTCTCTGACTGCCTCTCTGACTGCCTCTCTGACTGCCTCTCTGACTGCCTCGCTGACTGCCTCTCTGACTGCCTCTCTGACTGCCTCTCTGACTGCCTCTCTGACTGCCTCTCTGACTGCCTCTCTGACTGCTTCTCTGACTGCCTCTCTGACTGCCTCTCTGACTGCCTCTCTGACTGCCTCTTGACTGCCTCCCTGACTGCCTCTCTGACTGCCTCTCTGACTGCCTCTCTGACTGCCTCTCTGACTGCCTCCCTGACTGCCTATCTGACTGCCTCTCTGACTGCCTCTCTGACTGCCTCTCTGCCTCTCTGACTGCCTCTCTGACTGCCTCTCTGACTGCCTCTCTGACTGCCTCTCTGACTGCCTCCCTGACTGCCTCTCTGACTGCCTCTCTGACTGCCTCTCTGACTGCCTCTCTGACTGCCTCTCTGACTGCCTCCCTGACTGCCTCTCTGACTGCCTCTCTGACTGCCTCTCTGACTGCCTCTCTGACTGCCTCTCTGACTGCCTCTCTGACTGCCTCTCTGACTGCCTCTCTGACTGCCTCTCTGACTGCCTCTCTGACTGCCTCCCTGACTGCCTCCCTGACTGCCTCCCTGACTGCCTCTCTGACTGCCTCCCTGACTGCCTCTCTGACTGCATCCCTGACTGCCTCTCTGACTGCCTCCCTGACTGCCTCCCTGACGGGCCTCTCTGACTGCCTCCCTGACTGCCTCTCTGACTGCCTCCCTGACTGCCTCTCTGACTGCCTCTCTGACTGCCTCTCTGACTGCCTCGCTGACTGCCTCCCTGACTGCCTCTCTGACTGCCTCCCTGACTGCCTCCCTGACTGCCTCTCTGACTGCCTCCCTGACTGCCTCTCTGACTGCCTCCCTGACTGCCTCCCTGACTGCCTCTCTGACTGCCTCCCTGACTGCCTCTCTGACTGCCTCCCTGACTGCCTCTCTGACTGCCTCCCTGATTGCCTCTCTGACTGCCTCCCTGACTGCCTCTCTGACTGCCTCCCTGACTGCCTCCCTGACTGCCTCTCTGACTGCCTCCCTGACTGCCTCTCTGACTGCCTCCCTGACTGCCTCTCTGACTGCCTCTCTGACTGCCTCTCTGACTGCCTCTTTGACTGCCTCTCTGACTGCCTCTCTGACTGCCTCCCTGACTGCCTCTCTGACTGCCTCCCTGACTGCCTCTCTGACTGCCTCTCTGACTGTCTCTCTGACTGCCTCTCTGACTGCCTCTCTGACTGC
Organism: Cherax quadricarinatus; assembly: GCF_026875155.1. Lineage (NCBI taxonomy): Eukaryota > Metazoa > Arthropoda > Malacostraca > Decapoda > Parastacidae > Cherax > Cherax quadricarinatus. Next base: position 152,080 of record NW_026473481.1, on the reverse strand, counting down.
CTCCCTGACTGCCTCCCTGACTGCCTCTCTGACTGCCTTTCTGACTGCCTCTCTGACTGCCTCTCTGACTGCCTCTCTGACTGCCTCCCTGACTGCCTCCCTGACTGCCTCTCTGACTGCCTCTCTGACTGCCTCTCTGACTGCCTCCCTGACTGCCTCTCTGACTGCCTCTCTGACTGCCTCTCTGAGTGCCTCTCTGACTGCCTCTCTGACTGTCTCTCTGACTGCCTCCCTGACTGCCTCTCTAACTGCCTCCCTGACTGCCTCCCTGACTGCCTCTCGGACTGCCTCTCTGACTGCCTCTCTGACTGCCTCTCTGACTGCCTCTCTGACTGCCTCCCTGACTGCCTCTCTGACTGCCTCGCTGACTGCCTCGCTGACTGCCTCTCTGACTGCCTCTCTGACTGCCTCTCTGACTGCCTCTCTGACTGCCTCTCTGACTGCCTCTCTGACTGCCTCTCTGACTGCCTCCCTGACTGCCTCCCTGACTGCCTCTCTGACTGCCTCTCTGACTGCCTCTCTGACTGCCTCTCTGACTGCCCTCTGACTGCCTCTCGACTGCCTCTCTGACTGCCTCGCTGACTGCCTCTCTGACTGCCTCTCTGACTGCCTCTCTGACTGCCTCTCTGACTGCCTCTCTGACTGCTTCTCTGACTGCCTCTCTGACTGCCTCTCTGACTGCCTCTCTGACTGCCTCTCTGACTGCCTCCCTGACTGCCTCTCTGACTGCCTCTCTGACTGCCTCTCTGACTGCCTCCCTGACTGCCTCTCTGACTGCCTCTCTGACTGCCTCTCTGACTGCCTCTCTGACTGCCTCTCTGACTGCCTCTCTGACTGCCTCTCTGACTGCCTCTCTGACTGCCTCTCTGACTGCCTCTCTGACTGCCTCTCTCTGACTGCCTCTCTGACTGCCTCTCTGACTGCCTCTCTGACTGCCTCCCTGACTGCCTCCCTGACTGCCTCTCTGACTGCCTCCCTGACTGCCTCCCTGACTGCCTCCCTGACTGCCTGACTGCCTCCCTGACTGCCTCTCTGACTGCCTCTCTGACTGCCTCCCTGACTGCCTCTCTGACTGCCTCCCTGACTGCCTCTCTGACTGCCTCTCTGACTGTCTCTCTGACTGCCTCGCTGACTGCCTCCCTGACTGCCTCTCTGACTGCCTCCCTGACTGCCTCCCTGACTGCCTCTCTGACTGCCTCTCTGACTGCCTCCCTGACTGCCTCCCTGACTGCCTCTCTGACTGCCTCCCTGACTGCCTCTCTGACTGCCTCCCTGACTGCCTCTCTGACTGCCTCGCTGACTGCCTCCCTGACTGCCTCCCTGACTGCCTCTCTGACTGCCTCCCTGACTGCCTCTCTGACTGCCTCCCTGACTGCCTCTCTGACTGCCTCTCTGACTGCCTCTCTGACTGCCTCTTTGACTGCCTCTCTGACTGCCTCTCTGACTGCCTCCCTGACTGCCTCTCTGACTGCCTCCCTGACTGCCTCTCTGACTGCCTCTCTGACTGTCTCTCTGACTGCCTCTCTGACTGCCTCTCTGACTGCCTCCCTGACTGCCTCCCTGACTGCCTCTCTGACTGCCTTTCTGACTGCCTCTCTGACTGCCTCTCTGACTGCCTCTCTGACTGCCTCCCTGACTGCCTCCCTGACTGCCTCTCTGACTGCCTCTCTGACTGCCTCTCTGACTGCCTCCCTGACTGCCTCTCTGACTGCCTCTCTGACTGCCTCTCTGAGTGCCTCTCTGACTGCCTCTCTGACTGTCTCTCTGACTGCCTCCCTGACTGCCTCTCTAACTGCCTCCCTGACTGCCTCCCTGACGCCTCTCGGACTGCCTCTCTGACTCCCCTCTCTGACTGCCTCTCTGACTGCCTCCCTGACTGCCTCTCTGACTGCCTCTCTGACTGCCTCTCTGAGTGCCTCTCTGACTGCCTTCTCTGACTGTCTCTCTGACTGCCTCCCTGACTGTCTCTCTAACTGCCTCCCTGACTGCCTCCCTGACTGCCTCTCGGACTGCCTCTCTGACTGCCTCTCTGACTGCCTCTCTGACTGCCTCTCTGACTGCCTCCCTGACTGCCTCCCTGACTGCCTCCCTGACTGCCTCCATGACTGCCGCCCTGACTGCCTCTCTGACTGCCTCCCTGACTGCCTCTCTGACTGCCTCTCTGACTGCCTCTCTGACTGCCTCTCTGACTGCCTCTCTGACTGCCTCTCTGACTGCCTCTCTGACTGCCTCTCTGACTGCCTCCCTGACTGCCTCTCTGACTGCCTCTCTGGCTGCCTCTCTGACTGCCTCTCTGACTGCCTCTCTGACTGCATCTCTGACTGCCTCCCTGACTGCCTCTCCGACTGCCTCTCCGACTGCCTGACTGCCTCCCTGACTGCCTCCCTGACTGTCTCCCTGACTGCCTCTCTGACTGCCTCTCCGACTGCCTGACTGCCTCCCTGACTGCCTCCCTGACTGTCTCCCTGACTGCCTCTCTGACTGCCTCTCTGACTGCCTCTCTGACTGCCTCTCTGACTGCCTCTCTGACTGCCTCTCTGACTGCCTCTCCGACTGCCTCTCCGACTGCCTGACTGCCTCCCTGACTGCCTCCCTGACTGTCTCCCTGACTGCCTCTCTGACTGCCTCTCCGACTGCCTCCCTGACTGCCTCCCTGACTGCCTCTCTGACTGCCTCCTTGACTGCCTCCCTGACTGCCTCCCTGACTGCCTCTCCGACTGCCTGACTGCCTCCCTGACTGCCTCCCTGACTGCCTCTCTGACTGCCTCCCTGACTGCCTCTCTGACTGCCTCCCTGACTGCCTCCCTGACTGCCTCCCTGACTGCCTCTCCGACTGCCTCTCCGACTGCCTCTCTGACTGCCTCTCTGACTGCCTCTCTGACTGCCTCTCTGACTGCCTCTCTGACTGCCTCTCTGACTGCCTCTCTGACTGCCTCCCTGACTGCCTCTCCGACTGCCTCTCCAACTGCCTGACTGCCTCCCTGACTGCCTCCCTGACTGTCTCCCTGACTGCCTCTCTGACTGCCTCTCCGACTGCCTGACTGCCTCCCTGACTGCCTCCCTGACTGTCTCCCTGACTGCCTCTCTGACTCCCTCTCTGACTGCCTCTCTGACTGCCTCTCTGACTGCCTCTCTGACTGCCTCTCTGACTGCCTCTCCGACTGCCTCTCCGACTGCCTGACTGCCTCCCTGACTGCCTCCCTGACTGTCTCCCTGACTGCCTCTCTGACTGCCTCTCCGACTGCCTCCCTGACTGCCTCCCTGACTGCCTCTCTGACTGCCTCCCTGACTGCCTCTCTGACTGCCTCCCTGACTGCCTCCCTGACTGCCTCTCTGACTGCCTCCCTGACTGCCTCTCTGACTGCCTCCCTGACTGCCTCTCTGACTGCCTCCCTCAATCCCTTCCCACTTCACTGCCTCCCTCACTATTTATTTGCCTCCCTCCCTGCCTCTCTCCATTTCTCTCTGCCTTTCTCCATCCCTCCCTGCCTCTCTCCATCCCTCCCTGCCTCTCTCCATCCTCCCTGCCTCTCTCCATCCCTCCCTGCCTCTCTTCATCCCTCCCTGCCTCTCTCCATCCCTCTCTGCCTCTCTCCATCCCTCCCTGCCTCTCTCCATTTCTCTCTGCCTTTCTCCATCCCTCCCTTCCTCTCTCCATCCCTCCCTCCCTCTCTCCATCCCTCCCTCCCTCTCTCCATCCCTCTCGGGCCCCCCTGAAACCACTCTTTTTTTTCTGCTTTCCCTCCCCTGCCTCTCTGCACCCCTCCCTGCCTCTCTGCTTTCCCCCCCGCCTCTCTGAAACCCCTCCCTGCCCCCTCTCCATCCCTCCCTGCCTCTTGCATCTCCCCTCCCCTCGCACTCCCTCCCTGCCTCCCCCGGCCTTCCTTTTCCTGCGTCCCTCCTTCCCTGCCTCACCCCTCCCCCCCCAAACCCCAAACTTTCCCCTCACAAAACACCCATTTTTTTCCCCCTCTCATAAAAACCCCCCCCCCACCCTCTCATACACCCCCCCCACCCCCCCATACACCCACCCACCCTCTCATACACCCACCCCCCCTTTTCTTTACCCCCACCCACCCTCTCAACACACCCCCCACCCCTCATACACAAAACACCCACCCTCTCATAAAACCCACTCCCCCTTCAATACACCCCCCCCCACCCTCTCATACACCCACCCACCCTCTCATACCCCCCCCCACCACCCTCTCATACACCCCCCCACCCCTCTTTACACCCACCCACCCCTCAAACGCCCACCCACCCTCTCAACTCCCCCCCCCACCCTCCAAAACGCCCCCCCAAACCCCCCTCATACGCCCACCCACCCTCCATACCCCACCCACCCTCTCATACACCCACCCATTTCCCTCATACACCCCCCCCCCCCCACCCTCTCAAAAAAACACACCCACCCTTTTCATACACCCCACCCCCCTTTCATACAAAACACCCCCCCCTCTCATACACCCACCCCACCCTCTAAAAACACACACCCACCCTCTCATACACAAAACCCACCCTCTCATACACCCCCCCACCCTCTCATACACAAAACCCCCCACCCCTCTCATACCCCCACCCACCCCCTCTCATACAAAACACCCACCCTCCATACACCCCCCCGACCCCCTCATCCCACAAAAACCCCCCTCTCATACACCCACCCCCCCCTCTCATACACCCCACCCACCCTCTCTCACACCCAAAAAACCCCCCCCCAGTGCTTTTTTTATTTTTTTACAGTGTTACTTGTGTCAGGTTGTCCATTTTACAGCTGGTTTTTTTTGTCCGTACGCCCAGTGACAGTTTTCCATTTTTCCCCAATTTGCCCAAAATTTTTCCTTTTTCCCAAATTTATACAGGGGTTCATTGTGTCTAAAAATCCAGTTTTTCCGTTGTGAAACAATATCAGTTTTTTTTGTGCCAGTTGCCCCGGTGTTAGGCGTTCCTTGCGTTTCAATACTTCAGTTTTTCCTGTTCCTTGTTTCCATATTCATGTTCCTTGTTTCCATTATTCAGGGGTTCCTTTTGCCCCACAATTCATTTTCCCTTATGTCCAGTATTTTCAGTGTTTCTTGTGTTCAGTATTTCATTTGTTCCTTGTGTTCAATATTTCAGTGTTCCTTGTGTTTCAGTTTTCCCAGTTTTCCCTTTGGTGTTCAGTTTTTTCAGTGTTTTTGTGCCCAAGGGTTCCCCCAAAAAAACCTCGGGGGAAACACACTAAATAAGGGCCCCACAACCAAGTGAAAAGATACCCCTTATTCTTTTTTTGTTTCAGGGTTAAAAGGGAAAACATTGGATGAGAAAACTATAGGGGCCTTCCTATATAACAAAAACAAATTTTTTAACACATCTTACAGTTGAAGTTTAAAGTCCATTTCTTTCTGATTGAATAGAGGGGAAACAAAAGCTTTTAAATTTCTCGCAAACAAAATTCAGTCCAAAAAAAACCAAAGGGGGGTTAGAACCCGCGATCAAGAGTCTCAAAACCCCAAACCCGGGACGCGCTAGCCCACGGGGGCCCGGGTATGGTTTTTTATAAGGGGTGTCTTTAAACTTTTTCCTAAATCATAAGTTCAGGTCCATATCATTGGGGTAAAAAAACACAAGTTTACCCCACATACCCGGAAAATTTTTAGTTCCCCGGGGCTGGATGCTTCTCCTCCCTTCGTCAAAAAATAAAAACCCATATACAAATTGCTTAATAGGGAAAAAAAGGGGTTTTTCCCATGGGCCTTTCCCTCCCTTTTGAAGTAAATTTCCTTTCAAACTCAAACTGAAATCGACTACACACAATTTAAATCAACTCAAAAATTTATTTTTTGCCTTGACTAAACAAAAATCGAAAAGACACGAGGGGAAACAAACCAAAACCACGGGGGGGGATAAACCCGCGATCAGAGAGTCTAAAAACCCAACCGCGCGTTTAGCCACTGGACCAGCTAGCCACAAAAAGTTTTCCCCCAACTGGTATATTTTTTCACCATGGGAAGGGTTATTCTTCTTCCGATAACAGATCAGGAACGGGAAACTCGGGAGAACAATTTTTAAAAGGCCCTCAAAACTTCTGGGTGTAAAAACCTTTTAGACATTTGACATTTAACAGCTTGTTATGAGGTCAGCTTTTTTTATGGGGAGTTTAAAATTTTTTTAAACCCAAGCATTGGATTTAATTTTTTTTTAACCAACCATTTAGAAAAGGGAATATTCGCGATCCTACTGAGCTAATAACAGGCTGGTTTAAAACCCCCGGGTTTTGTGATTTTTAAATTACAACGCAAAAGAAAGGAGTATCTCCAAACCCTCGCTAACTCTTAAATAAATTTCTCATTACCTCCCCAGTAAGGCCCCAAAGTTGTTTTTTTAAATTTTTACAAAATTAACCTAGCCCAAAATGGGTTTTTTAAAAGGGGGCTCGTAAGTTCTCTGTCTTCTGTTCAGTTTCGCATCGCAATTGGGCCGTGCGGACGTGCTGCGCAGACCCTGTTTGATTTGGGCATTTGCGCAGTTTTTAACGGTCCCTTCCCCTCTGTGAAGACCTGTTTGCGCGCTCTCTAGAATTGAAGAAAGATGCCCTCCATCGAGCAATTTTTAACCAACAGCTTAAGGAAAAAAGGGGTTTGGCGAATTTGGAAATTAGGGTTTGGGCCCGGAAAAAAAGAAGATTTCTAGTCCTCCTGTTTTGAGTCCTCAGGCCCAAGAAGGGAAACGGGTTAAAGGGGCGGGAAACAGCAGGGAAAAAAATTGCCCGATTAAGAAGACGAATGGAAAGGAAAAAAACGATGAAGAAGAAAAGACTGCCGTGGAAACTGTTGTGGAAAAAATTCCCAATCCCTTCCCTTCAGTGTTTACCCAAAAGGGTGGGGTTGACTACGGGGAACGACACGACAAAAGAAAATTAAAGGGAAAAGGTAAGAAAAAATTGTTGTTGTTGGGGAAGCCAATTTGGGTATATGGATGGGGCGTTTTGCTTGAAGGACAAGTAGGAACAGAGAGTTTGTTTTCCCCGGGGGCGGGATGGAGGAAAATTGTTAGCCGCCGGGGTTTGACATCATGAAAGGTAAGGGAAGCAATCCTATTATCTGTCCTCAGGGGCGGAGGAAAACGAATTTTGGGCAGACGTAGGAGTGAAAACCTGATTGGGCGGGTATGGGTTCAAAAAAGGGAAAAAAAGAAGTAAGGGTGGGAACCCCTCATATGGGGGTTTTTTTCCAAAGGAGGGGAGTTGGAAGTGAAGGGTTTTTTCCAGGGAAATTTGGGTGTCAATTGCTGGCTGAACAAATACTGAAAGGGAAAAATGCGGAAACTTTCATTGAAAACCGGGGACCTTTTCAATGGCAGAAAAAACATGAAAGGCTGGGGGAGGGGGTTCACTTATCTAGGTGGGGGGTTTGGAACACTGGAAACCCTGCAGGGGAGGGACAGTTAGGACTTTAAACTGGGAAAATATTTGGGGTATGGGTTTTGGCAGGAAAACAGTGAAGCCCCAGTGTAAAAATTACGAAATTCTAGGGAAACCCCGTAATAATAAAAAAAAATAGATATTGAAAACCAGGGCCTTGGTTTATAAGGGAAATAATAGGTTTTTGTAGGGAAAAAAGAAAAAGAGCAGGAAGGGTTTAAAAAAAAGGAGGGGTCTTTCAATTTTTTTATGCAATTGCCGTAGTGCTAGGAAAAAGATGGACGAGTTGAGATTTGTTTGCCTTTTGTAGGTTTAAAATTGATGATTTGCCTTTAAATTGGGCGTGGGTTTTTAATTTTAAAAAGTCGGGGCAAAGCCTCGGAATGTCAAATTTTAGGTTTTAAATTGTTCCAAGAAGATAGAAGTATTTGGGGGGGGGGGGGGGTGGATTGTAAATTTCCCAGAAACGCTTGAAAAATGTTGCTAAAAACGGGGATTTAAAAATGAAGTAACGGGCATTTCAGAGGCTGTTTTTGGGTGAATTTTCAGAGGGGGAATGAAAAAAATGATTTTTGGAGTGAATAACCGTCCCCCTAACCCTTTGATAAGGGGGCCAAGGGGAAAATACTAAAAGGGGAAAAAATTGGTTTTAAAGGGCCCCAAGGGAAGATAAATTTTAAAAATTTTAGGAGACTTTTTCTTTAGTTTATGTTTTATTGGAATTTCTTGACCCGGAATTTAGAATCGTACACTTCCCTTTTAAAATTTTCAGGAAAGTTTTTTTAAGGGAGTTTTTGACAGAACCTACAAAGGGGGGAAAAACCTGGGTTTTTACTTAGTTATGGAAAAAAAATGAATCCCTTGTTTAATAATTTAAAAATTTTCAGAGGAAATGGGTGCTACGACCACAAGTCAAATTTCAAAAGGGATTGAATGGAAGTAAAGTAGTACGATAACTCAGTAACAGTCCCAATTTTTTTGCTTAGCAGATTACGAAGGGCTTAGAGAACACTTTTCAAACGTTGACTGGGGTAACGAAGAGACTATCAATATGAAGTTTTCTGAACACCCTAAAAATCGGCCCAAAAAGCGTTTTTTTCCCATATAAAAAATTAGATTTAAATAGAAAAGACCCAAAAAAGGGTAATAATAGGCTCAAAAATTAAAAGGGGAAAGAAAGGGGAAATTTTTAGGGGTAACAAAAAAAGGTGAAGGGGCAAACTTTTTGAATCAGTATAATTTTACATTAAGAGGGACATTAAAAAGGGGATAAGAAAAGCTAAAAGGGACTATGAAATTAAAGTTTCTAAGGGGTTTTAAAACTAACCCAAAAAGTTTTTTTTCCCGGTCCCATAAAAAAAAGTTTAAAATAAGATAGGTTTCCCCCCCAAAAATAACTATGGGCAAAACCCTTTCTGACAATGAGAATGAAAAAGTTCTTTATTTTTTAAAAAATTATTTTCCCCTCCCGTTTTTAAAAACAGGAAGACACTAACAATATTCCAGTAAAATTTTTACAGTGGGGGTTGAAGAAGATAAATTATGTTTAAAATCACAGTCATATGAGATGGTTGGAGGCAGATAGGGCAAAACTGAAAGGGAAAATAATCCCCGGGGGGGGGGGGCCTGAAGATTTTTTTTCAAGGGTTTTTTAAGGAATTCAAAAAGGAACCTGTGAACCATTAACTAATATTTTTTAATTTTTCTTTTTCAAACAGGGGTAGTGTCCTGATTTTGTGGAAGAAAAGGCTAAAAGTAAAACCCCATTTTTAAAACAGGGGACCAATTTGTTACCGTGAAAATTTCCGCCCAATAACCTTAAACCCCAAATTTTAGGCAAATTAAATAGAGTCAATTTTTACTGAGATTTTTAAGAAGCCAAACTCGATAAGCATAGCTTGATTAATGATACTCAGCAGGATTCACAAGAGGCCGGGCTTTTAAAAATAATTTTTTTAAAATTTTTTTTCAGTAAAGCTTTTGAGGCTGTTGACCCCCAAAAAGAATTTTATATTATTTTTCTTAGATTTTGAAGGCTTTTTATAGAGTTCCGCACCATGACTGTTAAAGAAAGGGCAGCTCATGGCATTTTGGGGAAAAGTTTTTTTTCGGGGGATCGAGTCATGGCTCACGCCCGGGAAACAGAGAGTGTTTAAAAAAATGGGGGTTTAAAACCGATTTGGGGGTCTGTAACAATGCGTTTTTCCCCAGGGGTTTAGTCCCTTTGGCCCCCTTGTTATTTTTAAATATATTTTCAAGATCTTTATGAAAGGGAAATTTCTAGTGATATGAGCAAATTTGCCGATGACACAAAGATAGGTAGGGGTAATTGGGTTCAAACCTAGATTTTTAGGGGAAAAACAGGAGGATTTAAAACAAACTCTATTCTTTTCCTAAAAATGGCAGATCATTCCCAAAGTAAAAATGCAAGGGGTTTTGAAGCTTGGGGATGCCCATAACCCTAGTAATTATAAATTTAAAAGATTAGAAAATTTGCCATAAAAGATTTCGAAAAGGACTTGGGGGGTTTTGGGGAGAAGCAACCTTAAACCAAGACCCGCAAAGCCCCAAGCGTACGTAAAAAAAGGCAAAATAAATTTCTGGGGGTTTTTATCAAGAATGTAAGCAAAAAAAGTCCAGAGGGCAAACTGCAGCTTTATTAAAATCATTTTGTAAGGCCTCAAACCCTTTATTTTTCAGCTCATTCTGGTCTCCGTATTACAAAATGGACAAAAAAATTCGTTAGAAAACATTCAGCGTAGAGAAATAAATTTAATACAAACATCAAAAATTTTTCCCTTTTGAAGAAAAAATTGAAGACTCTTAAATTTTCATTCCCCTTGTTAGACGGAAAAAAAGAGGAGACCTGAAAGAAGTGTATAAGTGGGGAAAATAGGTATTAATAAAGGGGATATTAAAAGGTTTTTGAGGGTGTCCCTCCAAGAGAGAACGCGCGTAATGGGGGTTAAAATTTGATAAATTTAGAATTTTTGAAAGACAAGGGAAAAATTTTTGGTTTGGAAAAAGGGTAGTTATGAGTGGAACATCTACCTAGTTGGGGTTTTGAGGCTGGGACTTTTGGGGAGTTTTTAAATCTAAATTTATAAGTAAAATGAGTGGGATGGGGGGGATTTGAGTGGGACTTTCACATCAAGCTTATTTCTTGGGGGGCATTTAAAAATTGGGGGAGGGGAAATGTTTTTTTTAGTGGGGTGAATTGTAAAGGACCCCGCCTGTATGGGCCCCGCAGGCCCCCTGCTGTTCCTCCTTTCTTAGTTTTCTTATTTCTTATGTTCCCAAAAACCTTAATTTTTTTCCCCTTAAAAATTACAATCTGGGCCCGGGCCACTTTTCCCAAGGCAAGTCCCCGGATCTTTTCCCCAATTTATTCATTTTTTGATTTAAAAAAATTTTTAGGGGAATTCGGTTTTCCCCAGGGCAGAGGGAAAGCCCCAATACCACGGGCCTTTTCGTGTTTTAACGTTCCGGGGAAAGTCACTTTAAAATTTCCCCAGTACAAAAAGACTTGAAAGATTTTTAACAAAATTAATGCCCACACTAGAAGGCACGAAACTTTAGGTGTATCCTAGCACTGTCTGTTGGTCCCAGGAAAGCTCAACACTCGACAGGTAACAGCGAAATGCGAGTTAGCATGTTGGGACCATCCACTTTGTTCTCCTGCCTCGTTAGCTAAGTGGTTCAGATATGTGGGTGACTTCTTGCGGCTTTGGCCGAATGATACGGACGTAAACTTATATTTACCGAGACTTAACGTTCTTGTCCCGTCTATTAAATTCACTGTGCAGAAAGAAGTGGACTTTAAACTTCCATTCTTAGATGTTTTGATTCACCAGGTTGATAGAAAGTTTAAATTTACAGTATTTAGAAAGGCCACTAATATGTGCGCATATATCAACTAATACTCTATGAAACAAGAGTAAAAGGAGTGTCTTTCTCATTATATTTCTGAGAGGTTAATGGATGTGCAGCCCAGAGTTTCTTGATGAGGAAATTAGAAAAATCTTTGATATTGCAACGAAACTAAGTTACCCTAACGAGTTTGTAGAAACGGCTTTGCTGGCAGCTAGAAAAATTAATCATGGGATTGAACCTAGGATAATACCTCAGATTAATAATGTACTGGTTCTTCCATACAATGAAAAGTTATGTCCTGCTGAACTGAATACCCTAAAATAATTCAACATACAGGTAGTTTTAAGAGTTCAGAGGACACTCAAAAGTATTTCAAGAATTCCCCTCAACAATGTTTGGAACTGTTTACTCGATTGGGTGTAATGGCAGCAGCTTAACTTATAAGGGACACACTGGCAAACTTCTAGATGTAAGGTTAACACAACACAGATATTCGATATGACCAACTCAGGAATTAAATGTCATATTCAACCACACCTGAGTTTGCAACAATCCTGCACATGGGTCGGAAACCAGAGTCCAGTTCCTTGTGCCTGATGGAAATAAACGGTATAAAATACCGACTTGATAAAGCCCACTGCGTGGGCGAAACGTCAGTAAAGTACCACATTATACTACTTAAGTGTATATATTTTCTTGTACCTCATGACTGGAAAGAAATATTTTAGAATTGGCAGTTATTTAACATGATCAACTCTCATTATATAATAATAGTTTCTGATCATTCAGTCTCGACTCATTTATAATTAAGGTCATTGTGAATAACCAGAAGCCAGATTCCTATACAAATGCTTTGGATTGTATTAACTGTTTTAGTTCCATACTGAGGAATAACGGCCTGTTTCCTGCTGGTTCATGTGTCAGACCAGCGTCTGCTCAAGTGTCTTAAGCAATTCAGCCGTAGACCCATTTTCTTAATATTATGGAATTTTCCTAAAGCAATTGCCAGCTACATCTATATTCAGAATTTAAAGTCTTTTATATTGTATCAAAGTCTGACCGAATTTTTTATAACTGTCATGTCAATAATGTCATGTCAATAATGTCATGTCAATAATGTCATGTCAATAATGCCATGGTCACTAGGTCATTCCACATTATCAGTCCTTGAGTGTTTTGCAGGTTTTTATTACTTTCATGCACGGCATATATATATATATATATATATATATATATATTTATATATATATATTATATAATATATATATATATTATATATATATAAAATATATATAAAATTTTTTTTTTATTATTAACACACTGGCCGATTCCCACCAGGGCAGGGGGGCCCGAAAAAAAAAAAACTTTCACCATCATTCACTCCATTTACTGTCCTGCCAGAGGGGCGCTTTACACTACAGTTTTTAAACTGCAACATTAACACCCCTCCTTCAGAGTGCAGGCACTGTACTTCCTATCTCCAGGACTCAAGTCCGGCCTGCCGGTTTCCCTGAATCCCTTCATAAATGTTACTTTGCTCACACTCCAACAGCACGTCAAGTATTAAAAACCATTTGTCTCCATTCACTCCTATCAAATACGCTCATGCATGCCTGCTGGAAGTCCAAGCCCCTCGCACACAAAACCTTTACCCCTCCCTCCCTTTCCCAAACCGACCCCTTACCCCGCCTTCCCTCCACTACAGATTTATACACTCTCGAAGTCCTTCTATTTTGTTGCATCCTCTCTACATGTCCGAACCACTTCAACAACCCTTCCTCAGACATCTGGATAATAGTTTTGGTAATCCAGCACCTCCTTCTAATTTCCCAACTATGAATTCTGTGCACTATATTCACACCACACATTGCCTTTAGACATGACATCTCTACTGCCTCCGCTTCTGGTTGTTGCAACATTCACCACCCATGCTTCACTTAAGAGCGTTGCTGTAACTATACTCTCTTACAGTCCCCTCTTTGCTTCCACGGACAAAGTTCTTTGTCTCCACAGACTCCTAAGTGCACCACTCAAGCTTTTCCCCTCATCAATTCTATGATTCACTCCATCCTTTATAGACCCATCTGCTGACACGTCCACTCCTAAATATCTGAATACATTCACCTCCTCCATACTCTCTCCCTCCAATCTGATATCCAATCTTTTGTCACCTAATCTTTTTATCCTCATCACCTTACTCTTTCCTATAATCACTTTTAATTTTCTTCTTTTACATGCCTTACCAAACTCATCCACCAACCTCTGCAGCTTTTTTAAAGAATCTCCCAAAAGCACAGTGTCATCGGCAAAGAGCAACTGTTATAACTCCCACTTTGTGTTAGATTCTTTATCTTTTAAACCCCACACTTCTTGCCAACATTCACGCATTCACTTCTCTTAAAATTCCATCTATAAATATATTAAACAACCACGGAGACATCACTCATCCTTGTCTAAGGCCTACTTTTACTGGGAAATAATCTCCCTCTCTTCTACATACTCTAACCTGAGCCTCACTATCCTCGTAAAAACTCTTTACTGCTTTCAGTAACCTAAACTTATTCCACATATCTGCAACATCTGCCACATTGCCCCTTATCCACCTGTCATTCGCCTTTTCCAAATCCATAAATGCCACAAAAATCTCTCTACCCTTATCTAAATACTGTTCGCCTATGTTTCACTGTAAACACCTGGTCTACACACCCCCTTCCTTTCCTAAAGCCTCCTTGTTCATCTGCTATCCAACTCTCCATCTTAATCTTAATTCTTTCAATAATAACCACCATTCACTTTACCAGGTATACTCAACAGACTTATTCCCCTATAATTTTTGCACTCTCTTTTGTTGCCTCTGCCTTTACACAAAGGAATTATGCATGCTCTCTGCCAATCCCTAGGTACCTTACTCTCTTCCATACATTTATTAAATAAGAGCACCAACCACTCCAAAACTATATCCCTACCTGCTTTTAACATTTCTATCTTTATCCCATCAATCCCGGCTGCCTTACCCCCTTTCATTTTACCTACTGCCTCACGAACTTTCCCCACACTCACAACTGGCTCTTCCTCACTCCTACAAGATGTTATTCCTCCTTGCCCTATACACGAAATCACAGCTTCTCTGTCTTCATCAACATTTAACAATTCCTCAAAATATTCCCTCCATCTTCCCGATACCTCTAACTCTCCGTTTAATAACTCTCCTCTCCTATTTTTAACTGACAAATCCATTCGTTTCCTAGGCTCCCTCACCTTATTAATCTCACTCCAAAACTTTTAATTTTCAACAAAATTTGTTGATAACATCTCACCCACTCTCTCATTTGCTCTCTTTTTACATTGCCTCACCACCCTCTTAACCTCTCTCTTTTTCTCCATATACTCTTCCCTCCTTGCATCACTTCTACTTTGTAAAAACTTCTCATATGCTAACTTTTTCTCCCTTACTACTCTCTTCACATCATCATTCCACCAATCGCTCCTCTTCCCTCCCGCACCCACTTTCCTGTAACCACAAACTTCTGCTGAACACTCTAACACTACATTTTTAAACCTACCCCATACATCTTCGACCCCAATGCCTATGCTCTCATTAGCCCATCTATCCTCCAATAGCTGTTTATATCTTACCCTAACTGCCTCCTCTTTTAGTTTATAAACCTTCACCTCTCTCTTCCCTGATGCTTCTATTTTCTTTGTATCCCATCTACCTTTTACTCTCACTGTAGCTACAATTAAAATGTGATCTGATATATCTGTGGCCCCTCTATAAATATGTACATCCTGAAATCTACTCAACAGTCTTTTATCTACCAATACATAGTACAACAAACTACTGTCATTATGCCCTGCATCATATCTTGTATAATTATTTAACCTCTTTTTCTTTAAATATGTATTACCTATAAATAAACCCCTTTCTATACAGAGTAAAATTAAAAGGCTCCCATTATCATTTACACCTGTCACCACAAACTTGCCTACCACACCCTCTCTAAAAGTTTCTCCTACTTTAGCATTTAGGTCCCCTACCACAATTACTCTCTCACTTGGTTCAAAAGTTCAGATACATTCGCTTAACATCTCCCAAATTCTCTCTCTCCTCTACACTCCTCTTTTCTCCAGGTACATGCACGCTTATTATGACACACTTATCGCATCCGACCCTTATTTTAATCTACATAATCCTTGAATTTATACATTTATATTCCCTCTTCTCCTTCCATAACCGGTTCATCAACATTATTGCTACCCCTTCCTTAGCTTTAACTCTCTCAGATACTCCTGACTTAATCCCATTTATTTCGCTCACTCAAACTCGCCTACCCCCTAAGTATGTGGTAGCGCCCACCACACACAGCTGTGGTAGCGCCCACCACACACACCTGTGGTAGCGCCCACCTCACACAGCTGTGGTAGCACCCACCACACACACCTGTGGTAGCGCCCACCTCACACAGCTGTGGTAGCGCCCACCACACACACCTGTGGTAGCGCCCACCTCACACAGCTGTGGTAACGCCCACAACACGCAGCTGAAGTAGCGCCCACAACACACAGCTGAAGTAGCGCCCACAAGACACAGCTGTGGTAGCGCCCTCCACACACCTGTGGTAACGCCCACCACAAACAGCTGTGGTAGCGCCCACCACACACACCTGTGGTAACACCTATTACACAAAGCCGTGGTAGCACGCACCACACACACCTGTGGTAGCACCACACACACCTGTGGTAGCACCACACACACCTGTGGTAGCACCACACACACCTGTGGTAGCACCCACCACACACACCTGTGGTAGCACCCACCACACACACCTGTAGTAGCACCCACCACACACACCTGTAGTAGCTCCCACCACACACACATGTGGTAGCAACCACCACACACAACTGTGGTAGCAACCACCACACGAAGCTGTGGTTGCACCCACCACACGAAGCTGTGGTTGCACCCACCACACAGCTGTGGTTGCACCCACCACACAGCTATGGTAGCACCCACCACATAGCTGTGGTAGCACCCACCACACACACAGCCGCGGTATCACCCACCACACACAGCTGGGGTAGCACCCACCACCACCACACAGCTGTTTACCTGGAGTTTACCTGGAGAGAGTTCCGGGGGTCAACGCCCCCGCGGCCCGGTCTGTGACCAGGGCTCCTGGTGAATCAGAGCCTGATCAACCAGGCTGTTACTGCTGGCTGCACGCAAACCAACGTACGAGCCACAGCCCGGCTGATCAGGAACCGACTTTAGGTGCTTGTCCAGTGCCAGCTTGAAGACTGCCAGGGGTCTGTTGGTAATCCCCCTTATGTATGCTGGGAGGCAGTTGAACAGTCTCGGGCCCCTGACACTTATTGTATGGCCTCTTAACGTGCTAGTGACACCCCTGCTTTTCATTGGGGGGATGTTGCATCGTCTGCCAAGTCTTTTGCTTTCGTAATGAGTGATTTTCGTGTGCAAGTTCGGTACTAGTCCCTCTAGGATTTTCCAGGTGTATATAATCATGTATCTCTCCCGCCTGCGTTCCAGGGAATACAGGTTCAGGAACCTTAAGCGCTCCCAGTAATTGAGGTGTTTTATCTCCGTTATGCGCGCCGTGAAGGTTCTCTGTACATTTTCTGGGTCAGCAATTCCACCTGCCTTGAAAGGTGCTGTTAGTGTGCAGCAATATTCCAGTCTAGATAGAACAAGTGACCTGAAGAGTGTCATCATGGGCTTGGCATCCCTCGTTTTGAAGGTTCTCATTATCCATCCTGTCATTTTTCTAGCAGATGCGATTGATACAATGTTATGGTCCTTGAATGGTGAGATCCTCCGACATGATCACTCCCAGGTCTTTGACGTTGGTGTTTCGCTCTATTTTGTGGCCAGAATTTGTTTTGTACTCTGATGAAGATTTAATTTCCTCGTGTTTACCATATCTGAGTAATTGAAATTTCTCATCGTTGAACTTCATATTTTCTACAGCCCACTGAAAGATTTGGTTGATGTCCGCCTGGCGCCTTGCAGTGTCTGCAATGGAAGACACTGTCATGCAGATTCGGGTGTCATCTGCAAAGGAAGACACGGTGCTGTGGCTGACATCCTTGTCTATGTCAGAAATGAGGATGAGGAACAAGATGGGAGCGAGTACTGTGCCTTGTGGAACAGAGCTTTTCACGTGCCTGCCTCGGACTTTACTCTGTTGACTACTACTCTGTGTTCTGTTAGTGAGGAAATTATAGATCCATCGACCGACTTTTCCTGTTATTCCTTTAGCACGCATTTTGTGCGCTATTACGCCATGGTCACACTTGTCGAAGGCTTTTGCAAAGTCTGTATATATTACATCTGCATTCTTTTTGTCTTCTAGTGCATCTAGGACCTTGTAGTGCTCCAATAGTTGAGACAGACAGGAGCGACCTGTTCTAAACCCATGTTGCCCTGGGTTGTATAACTGATGGGTTTCTAGATGGGTGGTGATCTTGTTTCTTAGGACTCTTTCAAAGATTTTTATGATATGGGATGTTAGTGCTATCGGTCTGTAGTTCTTTGCTGTTGCTTTACTGCCCCCTTTGTGGAGTGGGGCTATGTCTGTTGTTTTTAGTAACTGTGGGACGATCCCCGTGTCCATGCTCCCTCTCCATAGGATGGTAAAGGCTCGTGATAGGGGCTTCTTGCAGTTCTTGATGAACACGGAGTTCCATGAGTCTGGCCCTGGGGCAGAGTGCATGGGCATGTCATTTATCGCCTGTTCGAAGTCATTTGGCGTCAGGATAACATCAGATAGGCTTGTGTTAACCAAATTCTGTGGCTCTCTCATTAAAAATTAATTTTGATCTTCGACTCTCAGTCTGGTTAGTGGCTTGCTAAAAACTGAGTCATATTGGGACTTGAGTAGCTCACTCATTTCCTTGCTGTCATCTGTGTAGGACCCATCTTGTTTAAGTAAGGGCCCAATACTGGACGTTGTTCTCGACTTTGATTTGGCATAGGAGAAGAAATACTTTGGGTTTCTTTCGATTTCATTTATGGCTTTTAGTTCTTCCCGCGATTCCTGACTCCTATAAGATTCCTTTAGCTTAAGTTCGATGTTTGCTATTTCTCTGACCAGTGTCTCCCTACGCATTTCAGATAGATTGACCTCTTTTAGCCGTTCTGTTATTCTTTTCCGTCGCCTGTAAAGAGAGCGCCTGTCTCTTTCTATTTTACATCTACTCCTACTTTTTCTTAGAGGAATAAGCCTTGTGCATACGTCAAGTGCCACCAAGTTAATCTGTTCTAGGCATAAGTTGGGGTCTGTGTTGCTTAGTATATCTTCCCAGCTTATATCGGTTAGGACTTGGTTTACTTGGTCCCACTTTATGTTTTTGTTATTGAAGTTGAATTTGGTGAATGCTCCCTCGTGACTAGTCTCATTATGTCGGTCTGGGGCTCCAAGCATACATGTCTGAACCTCAATTATGTTGTGATCTGAGTATATTGTTTTGATACTTTTTTTGGCTCTTTAAAGTTTTTTGTTGGGGGAAGTTTTGGGTTTTTTTTTGGTTTTGATCCCCCCTTTTGGGGACTAGTCTTTTTTTGGTTTGGGCCCCCTTCCATGCTCCCCTTCCCATTATGGTAAATCTTTTGGGGGGGTTTTTATTTTGTGAAAATTCCCTTTCGGTGGGGCTGGGGGAGAACCCCAACAGGCCGGTTGTAGGCTTTTAACCCAAAAACGGTGGTCCCAAAAAAAAAATTTTGACCCACTCCAGTTTTTGGTTTAGCCCTTCAAAAACAAAAGGGGTGGTACCCACCACCCCATTGTGTAGGAACCCATTTGTTTTAAAACCCCAAAACCTACGGCACTTTGTTTGGGAAAGAAATTTTTTTCCAAACACCCCGCGTCCGAACCAAAATTTCCCATTTTGTTCAGGCACCCCCACCCCAGCTTTAAAGAACCCACCCACCCCGCTGTGGAGCCCCCCAAACCCCGGGGGTAGCCCTACACCCCCCAAAGGGTTAAACCAAATTTTAAGGTTAGACCCCAAACCCAACTTTGGCGGGAACCCACAAAAGTTGTTTGGTAAACCCCCACACCCCTGGGGTAGCATACTTTCAACCAAAATTTTGGATCAATTTTTTTTTATATGGTGACCTTCCCCAGGGGGGTGTAGCAACCCCCAACCCACCCGTGGCACCCCACCAACCACACAGCCGTGGAGCACCCCCAACACACCTTTGGTGCACCACAAAACCCCGGGTAACCCCACACACCTTTTAAAGCACCCCCACAAACGTGGGAGAACCCCACAAACCTGTGGGACCCACCACACACACCCTGTGGACCCCCACCACACCTGTGGAGACCCCCCCACCACACACAAACCCTGGGGGAGCACCCACACACCACGCTGTGGGCACCACCACCACAGCTGTGGTAGCCCCCCCCCCACCCCTTGGGCCCCCCACCACCCAGCTTGGTGCCCCCACCACACACAGTGGGTGACCCAAACCCACACACAGCGTGGTAGCCCCCACCCAAACACCACAAACACACCTGTGAACACCCCCCACACACACTTGGTAAAAACCCCCCAACACACCGTGGTAGCACCCCCAAACACGCTGTGGACACCCACCAAAACCTGTGGAGCACCAAACAAGCTTGTGCCCAAAAACCCAAACCCACACACACGCTGTGGCACACCACCACACAGTTGGAGACCACAACCACAAGTTGTACCCACCACACACGCGTGGCAGCAAACCAACCACAACACACCGTGGAGACCCACCACACCACAGCGTGGAGCACCACCACAAAAGCTGTGGAGCCCCCCCACCAAACCACAAACCACACAGCGGGGACAACCACCCACCACACACACAAAAGCTGGGTAGCACCCACCAAACCAACACAGCTGGGGGTTAACCCCCCACACACAGCTGTGGAGCCCACCCAAAACAGTGTTAAACCCACCCCCCAACAACGCTGTGAGCCCACCCAAAAGGGGGGCCCCCCCCCCCCCCCCCCACCCCGGGGGGGCAGCACCCCCACCACAGCGTGGAACCCCCACCACAAAAACAGCTGTGGAGCCCCCACCCCCCAAACCTTTTTTAAGAACCCACCCAAAAACACACAGTGGGGAACCCCCCCAAACCACAAACCCACCAAAACCCCCAACAACAGCTTCGGCACCCACCACAACCACTGTGGAGCACCCCCCCAAACAAGCTGGGCAGCACCCACCCACCCCAGCTGGGAAAAACCCCCCACCACAAACACTGTGGGCCCCCCCAAAAACAGCTGTGGAGCACCCCCCCCAAAACGCTGTGAACCCCCCCCACACACACACTGGGAAAACCCCCAACACCTGTGGAGCACCCACCACAAAAGCTGTGGTAAACCCCACCACAAACAGCTGTGGAGCACCCACCACCCACTGTGGTAGCCCCCCCAAACCAAAAGCTGTGGTAGCACCCCCACACACTCAACACAAAAAGTGGACACCCAAACACACACAGTGTGGACACCACCAAACCCCACAGCTGTGAAACCCCCCAACACACATTGTGGTAGCACCCCCCCAACCCCCCCACACAAAAAAGTGTGGCAAAAAAAATTAAACCCACCAACACACATTTTGTGGTACACCCAAAAACCACACAGCTGGGGAAAACCCCACCCACATTTGTGGTAGCACCCACCACACACAAAAAAAAAGCTGTGGCAAACCCACCACACACAATTTGGTAGCCCCACCAACACACAGCTGTGGCACACCAACCACACAGTTTTTAGCACCCCCCACACACAAGCTGTGGAACCCCCACCACACCAAAAGTTGTGGAACCCCCACACCACAGTGGGGAAAACCCCCCAAAACACACGTTGGGGTAAAACCACCACACAACGCTGTGGAAAACACCCCCCACACACACAGTTGTGTCAAACAACCCACCACAAAACCCCCAAGCTGTGAGCAACCCCCCCCCCAACCCCCAAGCTGTGGTACAACCACACACAAAGCTGGGGAAACCCCCACCCCCCACACACAGCTGAAAAAAGAACCACCAACACACAGTGGGAAACCCCCCAACCACAAACAGCTGTGGCAACAACCCCACCACACACAAGCTGTGGAACCCCCCACCACACACAGCTGGGGAGCACCCCCACCACACCCCAAACCCACACCGTGGGGAAACACCACCACCACAACAACAGCTGGGGCGCCCCAACCACCCCAACACTGGGCAGCCCACCACACACACAGTGGGGCAGCCCCACCACACAACACAGCTGTGCGCACCCACCACACACAGTGTGGCAGCACCCCCCACACAAGCACAGCACAAAAAAAGCTGGGGCAGCACCACCACCACACACAGCTGTGGCAGCCCCCACACACACACAGCGGGGGGGGCAGCCCCCCCAACCAACACAGCTGTGGCAGCACCACCCACCCACAGCTTGCAGCACACCACCACACACCGCTGTGGCAGCACCACCCCAACCACAGCTGTGGAGCACCACCACACACACTGTGGCAGCCCACCACACACACAGTGTGGCAGCACCACACACAACCGCGTGGCGCACCCCCACCCAAAACCAGCTGTGGCAGCACCCCACACACACAGCTGTGGCAGCACCCCCCACACACACGCTGTGGCAAAACCACCACACAAAGCGTGGCCCCCCACCAAAAACCCACCCCCCCCCCACACACAGCTGTGGCAGCACCCACCACACCCCAACAGCTGTGGCAGCACCCCCAAAACCACACACAGCTGTGGCACCCACCACAACACACAGTGG
>NW_026473481.1:90000-127500 GCF_026875155.1 Cherax quadricarinatus | reverse complement strand
TGCAGTAACACAGCAGTAGAACAACAGTAGCTGCAGTAACACAGCAGAACAACAGTAGCTGCAATAACACAGCAGAACAACAGTAGCTGCAGTAACACAGCAGCAGAACAACAGTACCTGCAGTAACACAACAGCAAAATAGTAGCTGCAGTAAGACAGCAGCAGAACAACAGTAGTTGCAGTTAGACAGCAAACAGTGGCTGCAGTAACACAGCTATCCCTTCCCCTCCCTCTTCCTCCCCCCCTCGAAAGGTGACGTGTGGGGCTCTGGTCAAACAGTAAATCACTCGACTCACAGCTCCCAACACTACTCTTGGATGTCAGTGAGGGTCACCTGTCAATCAACGAGCAGAACAGGAGAAGGACTAACGTCCAGAGACTTCTCCAGGTTGTATTGAAGTACCTGTGCACCTGTATGAAATTGCAGGACATAACCCCACATCATTGCAGCGGTAAAGAACCTGCTTTCCTGTCATCGGGATATTATACTCACAGCGATAATCTGTGAAGAACTAGCCAGTGGTGGTCACCAAGACCTGCGACCCCCCCCCCCATCATCAGCAACGTCTACGATTTCAACAACAGTGTCACCAACACCAGACACCCAAGTTTTATATACATTTAAATTAGCGTTGAATTCAGTTATCATTTATATTTTTCATTTTTCATTTTCTTTAATGTAGGATTAATGTTTCATATTTAAGTGTTTTATATTTTATATTTTCTATAAAGTGTTTATGTTTGTCTGTTATTATTTCTTTTTCTATTCACTAATTTTCCTGAGGAGGAGCCAGCCTGAGTAATACTGACTGAAGTTGTTACAGGCTGAGGAAGCCTTCACATAAACTATAAAGTAAAGAATTTAGTCCATTGTGCATTCCGAAACTGAGCGTGGAAAGGGAGTGCATGACGTGTGGTCTTTTCTGAGTAGAACGAGAAGGTGGCGAAGAAGTATCACCAGGCAAATGTCGTTGGCGTTTAGGAGTGGGACCGGAGTTGGTCCAGTGTGGGATGGGCTGGCGATTCGAAAATTGCTGCATCGTAGAGGGAGAGGCCGGAAGCATAGTCAAAGGAGTGCGAAGGTCAGATAAATTGAAGGAGTCAGTCGAGACCCCGGTACCTGAAGCGGGTGATGAAACAGCACCAGCAAGAGGTACAGGGGCATTAGAAGTGCCTGAAGTGTGGTCAAAAAATGAGGCAGGGTCAGAACGAGGTGCAGTAACAAGAAGGGGCCCAGGGGTAGCAGGGTCATGGATTGGGTTCTCCATGGTTAGGTTACGTCTTTCTTTTTAAGAAAAAAAATAAAATAAAGAATAAAAAAAGGGGGAAAACGGGGAGGAAGAGTTCCCAAGAGGACCTCAGCACCGCAAGTAGCGCAGATGCGGCATGGAACCCGTGTCATACCCTACCCTTCATGCCAGTAAACCAGCAATCCACGATAGCAACCTCACATCTGCCAAGCTACCTCGATGGACAAATGGGAGGGTGGCCGGATATCCGCCACAAAGCATACCTCCTTTGGCCACCACCCCTGGAATCCGAAAGGTGGCTTCCAGAGATACACCCGTCACCCAAAAGACACTCAAAGCCACCCCCTGGGAGACCGGAGAGGGATCGGGACATCCCCAGGTGATCCAGATTCCACTGCAAACTACACCACCGCCAAGAACCTCAACGGAATGGGATGGACCCTGGTACCCTTTCCCCTACCTAGGAACCAGTAGGCCTGTGGGGAGAATCCCAAAGGCCAAAAAGAGAAAGGGAATAAGGGAGGGATGGGAAGGAGGAGGAGGACAGGAAAAAGGGAGGATGGGGAGGATAGGGAGGATGGGATAGGGAAGGGGGGATTGGGGGCTAATTAGGTTCGGTCTGAGGAAGGAGACCAAGAGGTCTAATTCCTCAGACCAAGAGCCTCTTCACCATGCCAAGAAGCCCCCCTTGAAGAGGAAGCGATTTGAAGAGAATTATCATGGGCTTGGCATCCCATGTTTTGAAGGTTGACATTATCCTTCCTATCGTTTCCCTAGCAACTGTTGTAGATTGTTGTGAACTTTGATAGTGAGATTCTCTGACATTATCACATCAAATAGCTAATGAAGCAACAGAAACGTCAGCAACTACATTAGTAACAGCAGCACCCAGAGAACTAACAGCAGCAGTTGAGAACGAAAGCAGTAGAAAGAGTAACAGGAGTAGGAATGTCAGTTGAGATAACAGAAACAGCAGCAGCAGCAGAAGCATGAGCAACAGAAGCAGCAACATCAGTATTAACGGTATCAGCAACAATAACAACGACAGAAAAATTAGTAGAAGTAGCAGATGGAGTAACAGCAGTTGCAACAGCAGCAATGTCAGCTGTATTAACTGGTGCAGCAGTAATAGCTGTAACCATCACAGCAGCAGTAGCAGCAACATTAACTTCAGAACAAGTAGCAGCATCAGTAATAACAGCAGCAGAAGCAACAGAAGTAGTGGCAGAAGCAGTAACAGGAATAGTGGCAACACTAACAATAGCAATAGCAGTTACAGTAGCAACAACAAAAGCAGGAGTGTTAAAAGAATGAGGTCACTGACAAGTGACACTGTAGGTCTACTGACAAGAAAGACGAACAGTTGATGACAGAAGCTTACACTGGGTCAGCTGCTGCTGTGAACCAACCTTGTTATCAGAGTGCTACTTTAAGTGGCAGAAATTAAAACAGTGAAAGAGGAAAAAAATGATAACAAAAATCTCACTGCTGCGGTGAAAGAAAAAATGAAAAAAAGAAGTGAAAACGAGAATTGGTTTAATGAAAATTAAAACTATTTAATTTCCGTCAGAGGCAGTGATGAACTTATAGCCCAGGAACTTTAGGATGTTCACCGGAAATATAGATTTATAGATTTTGCCACCGAAGTGGATAGTTTATTGTACACCCCATATCCATCCTGTGGAGGGTAGCGCAAGAGCATATGGATACACAATAGGCCTAGGAACTAGGCCCCAAAAGGGTTAACAGGAGTACATCTGGATTTATATCTACAGTTCACTTATCTGTTACAAGCAAATTTATGAAATTTGCTTAATATATCTGGTATCTTATTTTCATTAAAAAGATATCTTGACATGTCACATAGGTTATTATATTGATTAGATAAAACATGAAAATTGGTTAAAATGTAGCGGTATATACAGAGCATACAAAAGTCCCATGCGCGGCCAGCATTAAGAACATAAGAACATAAGAAAGAAGGAACACTGCACCAGGCCTACTGACCCACGCGGAGCAGGTCCATGTCCCCCCCCCCCGGATTATCCAAACGACCCACCCAGCCTGGTCATTCCCACTCAAGGATGGAGCACTGTACCAGACCCAGCAACACAAGCTTGTCAGGTCCAACTCGCACCCACCCACACCCACTCATGTATTTACAAGCTACCATGAAGGTAAGACAGAATACTTGCCTACTCTTTCTTGATGTCTTAATTTATAGGAATTAACGGAAATTAGATTCTGAAGTCTATAAAAATTCCACGAACAAGGTTGACCTGTTGCACAACTCTCGCCCAAAACAAAAATACGTAGAAAATTTGACCAGGAATGCATACAGAGAGTTGGTAAATTCTTCCCCGCCATTACAAAAAGTTAAATCTCAAACTAAAAGACTTATCCCAGTAGGGTAGATTTTGGAGAATATCCACAACGTAATGCTAAAAGCTATTCTCACCTATCTAGCATCTACTTGCAACACCATCAACAACCAAATGTCAGTGGAATACATAACAGAGTGAATCCAACGCTTGTGTCTACACTGTTGCATGTGTCCACACTGTTGCATGTGTCCACACTGCTGCATGTGTCCAAAAAATAAATAAGTGAACATTTGTATGTTTTGCAAGGGACGATCCAACCAATGCCTGTACCATGTGTTGTAACAACCTGTATCTTCTCATGAAGTTCTAAGAGATAAACAGACCTAAATCCTGAACATTGTGGTCAAACATATCGGAACAAAGCAGAGTATTGCCATCATCTGCGCCCCACATACAGTGCAGGCAGCACCAATCTCCATCCACTTGGTATATTTTGTGTTCACTCTGTTCTGTATTACAATTATCATGGCACTGGGGGCAAAAAGTCTCCCCAGTAAATGGTAAAATATATATGTCCCAGTTGCACACTGCACAATATTCCTGGCACGAGAGACTTGAAGGGAGACTCTAGGGAAATAATTTTTTTTTATTTTTGGTCCAATTTCAATAAAAAAAATGTTTTCTTACCGAAAAATAGTGCATAATTCTGGCAACATGTTGAAATAATTAGTTTATTTCTATCATATATCGAAGTATGTTTTTCTAAAAATGCAAGTTTTTTGTTCTTGCTGTCATCAAGATGACATGATGACAATTCTTGTTTTTTTTTTTTTTCCTACAAAAATTACAATTTTTATGACTGTTTCATTCTAAATACACTACAATGCAACTTCTCTGAGGACTCCATTCAAATGCAGGGAATAACATCTCAGTCGCGTGTGGACTGTCAACATGTGTTGAGGCGACCAACATAGTGAAATCTGGCGCGTCGTGACCGTAGAGTTTTACAGAAAACATAATATATGTGTAACTCAGGAATAACTTATAGACATTATTTTCCATTTTTAGCGAAAAGTATTTATAGGAGTGTCATGATTTTTGCACACGTTATTGAGTAATAATGATTCTACTACCATGCACAGGGAATTTGAGATATTTTTTACCGCTTTCTTTTTACTGATTTTTTTTTCTCCCCAAAAAATCCTTAAAAATATAATAAAATTCAACATTTTTTATTATGCAATCTATTGACAGTTTCACTCAAACGGGGTTAGTACCAAGATTATCTATCCCTTATCTTTCATCTGATGTCAACTAGAGCAGTGTACATCTTACCAGTTTTATAGATAAGGGAGAGTTTTATGCCCTATAGAATAGGGCACTATTTATTTTTTTTCTATCTTTTAAGGCAAAAAGTCACTACACAGTATGTAGGCTTCAAATGCTGCTTAAATCACTGTAAAAATTTCATTGAAATTGGACCAAAAATAAAAAAAAATGATTTCCCTAGTGCCTCCCTAAAGATATTTAATGCTTCATCGACAAATGAAATCCCTTAAGATATATTTGCCGTGTACCTTTCTTACTTTCTCCTTTAAATTTTCAAGTTCGTCAAGCTACATCAAGTCCTTAATGCTGAAAGGCTTCTCATAGGACTTCAATAACAACTCCACCACATCAACCTCTGAAGGAACATCATTGGCAGGTTATGGACACACTTTCTTCCGATCATTGTTCTGTGATGAAGCTGTGACTATCTGCCAACTTCACTGATGACTTTAATGCCATTCTCAGGGTTATTACAATTTCAGTGGGTACCCGCACACACCGAAGTAGTTGACGAACTTCCTAAAGCAACACACTTCAATATTCACTACACTACTGTCAACTCTACATATAACACGTAAAATTGCTCTAAAAACTGTCATTACAGATTCGTTAAAAACTGGAAAAGTCACGTTTATCAAAACTATTAAACTAACAACAAGACTTGGAAAGTTTGGAAACACAAGGCATAAAACTAGTGTAATAGATATAGCAATTAGTAGATTAATAGTACAAGAGATAAAGACAACAAAACAGTAGAATAGGAGAGCTATTTCGTAAATAGCTACGGTCATTATGAGCAAAAGTGGTTATATTGTCACAGTTAAAATAGCCTATGGTGCCTATGGTACCTGTGCCGGCCGTTTTGAATCGGCTATTAACAGAGAATATATTTTCAAAAATACTTCCACCAATGTTAATCATATCAAGAATTTTTTTTTTTTTTTCAACAAGTCGGCCGTCTCCCACCGAGGTAGGGTGACCCAAAAAAGAAAGAAAATCCCCAAAAAGAAAATACTTTCATCATCATTCAACACTTTCACCACACTCGCACATTATCACTGTTTTTCCAGAGGTGCTCAGAATACAACAGTCTAGAAGCATACACATATAAAGATACACAACATATCCCTCCAAACTGCCAATATCCCAAACCCCTCCTTTAAAGTGCAGGCATTGTACTTCCTATTTCCAGGGTAGGTATGGTCATCCACCCTGGATAACCCAGGGTAGGTAGGGTCTTCCACCCTGGATAACCAAGGGTAGGTAGGGTCATCCACCCTGGATAACCCAGGGTAGGTAGGGTCATCCACCCTGGATAACCCAGGGTAGGTAGGGTCATCTACCCTGGATAACCCAGGATAGATAGGGTCATCCACACTGGATAACCCAAAGTAGGTAGGGTCATCCACCCTGGATAACCCATATCAAGAATACCCTTACCAATATTAATCATAAAGAATACCTCCACCAATATTAATCATAAAGAATACCTCCACCAATATTAATCATAAAGAATACCTCCACCAATATTAATCATATCAAGAATATAGCTTTGATGATCAACAATTGTATTAAAACAGTTTCCAACAATCTGCAGTAATTATTAGTTATTTTTTGCAGTCATATTGAACATTTATAGTATTAATATTTGCTTCTCAGTGTTAGTAAAAACTGAATGGTTATAACATTTATTGTTCTTGATCTCGTAGTCGCCCACTAGTGATATAGAGAATATGAAGCCAAATAAACTTACTATCTAGATTTGCCATTGGGTTGAAACCCCTTAAAATTACATATGCCTATAATGTAGGCTACTCAGGTTGGAATCAGAAGTAATGAGTGAGGTCCGGGAGCTGGAGTATGTGGTGCTGATGTTGGAAGACCATGACGATGTTGTTCAAACAAGTTACATCAAGGTGTATATTATACACTAGAAATTTTATGAAAAATGGCTGATTAATTAGCACAGTAATGCATATTGTTATACAACCAGAACAAAACACAGGACTGTGTAAACATAATACACATATCGTGGCGCATCCAGTAAACATTCTCAACACGTCACATTACTGTATATTCAACACCTGCTTGTTTGCATTTGCGGAGGCTTTATAAGCACCCTTGTTTACAACCACATCTGAGGCCTGCTTGGGCTGCTTCACTTGCCTCAGGTATGGTTGGCCCCCATGGGGCCATTTTTGGATGATTGGTCCAACCCCATTCAAGAGGAGATGGCAGGTTTTGCGTGACCCCCAGCAAAATTCATCTTGAAAAGCTAACTTAAACTGTTGAATAAGTTTATCTCGTGTTAGGGAAAGGTCTTCCCATAGAGCGATAATTTTTTATTGAATATCTCAGGACGAGCCTCAACAACTTCAGCAAAAGTTGCTGGTTCTGTGGTAACAAAGAATAATAAATCGTTGTATGATAGCAATTATGTTATTTTGTAGTTTTTTCATGCGGGTCGTGTTACTGTAGCAATGCTAATGTGAGTTCTGGGTACATCTTTCATGGTTCCCAGACAGATTTCACATCTTCTAGTGAGGTTACAAAACGGTGAATTGCAGCGTAACACAACTTATCAATAAATACAAAGGTACAGACAATAAATGCATGTCCACTGTGTTCATAGCAATAATATAGAAAACTAAAACATCTGTATCAACGGAATGGATCATTATCTTAAAAATCAGGCATAGAGGAGTCAGCAAATGTACAACCCTCCAACTGTTTGCTTCATCATAGTTGCATGATGTGAACCAGCTAGTATTGTTTGGAATGTTAGACAGTACATCTGATCCTTGAGTGCTGATCAAAAATTTGTCAGAGGTAAGTGCAGCCAGCTGATTAGTCAGAAATCCAAAGAGCTCTTTCTTTTTTGCATCATTCCTCAGTCAGTTCTGCCAGTAGGATGGCAATGCATGTGTGTCAGTTACTCTAACTGGAGTCCCTTTCTCACTGAGATATTGATCCCATACAGCATCCAGACGCTTTGGATCAATGATCAAGGGATATCTTTACACGAGAAGCAGGTCTAAGCATATTCATAGCTGCTGTTCCATGTTTTCATTCTACCACCAGTAGACAGGGATGGAGAAGGCTGGTTCTTATGACGGAGAAGTGCATGATGTTCCCGTCTATAGTTCAAAAGAAAATCTGCTGCTTGACAATAGGTTGCTGTTTCACTAGCAGCTTGCTGAACGAAGGAATCCTGGTCATAGAACGGGTGGGGCTTGAACCCATAGCAGGTTAGTCCTAAAACTCACAGGACAGTGCGTTAACCACTGGGCCAGTTGGCTCTTGTAAGATTCATCCAACTTGGTGAATTTCTATACACCATAAGGAGGTTAGCATGGGGCACCATTGTGACCACAAATGCAGGTTTTTACAGACGAGTCCCACACCAACGTAGCTGTGTTGTGCTCTGTCTCAAATCCCTTTAAAGCCGCCATCATGACTCACGAAATCGTTGGATGAATCTTATTACAGTCAGTTGGCCGAGTGGTTAGCGCAGTGACCTGTGAGTTTTAGAACTCGCGTGCCATGGGTTCGAGCCCAACTTGTTCTGTGATTTGTTTGCAATCGAGTTATTACGAATTCATGAGTCAAGAAAAGAATTCTGGTTTTCTGTACTGAACTATGGATAGACTTAGTCCTTTCACGTCGTTAAGATTTTAAATCAGAATACCGTTGTTTACCTTCTGGTTTTGGTACTCGCAGGTCATCCTCAATAACTTGATCAACAATTTCTTTAGTGATGATTCAACAAATCATCACTTTGCTTTAGTGTTGCTTCTCTTTATCCAGTTTCAGTGAGAATGTTGATTCAAACTCGTCAGTTATTCGTTCATACTCTGGTACAAATGACTGTCCAACGACTGAAATAATTTGGATTTTGCGTGAAACCTATTGTACCTCCGATTCCTTTCATTATTTTGTTCACTTTCTTGGGCATTAAGCATTAATGTGAATATTTTTCTTCTCTCCTGGATGGTGAATTTTCCAATACGGAACTGCTTTGAATCCAAAGGAAGTATATTAGGCTTACCATGCCACAAACAAAAAGATACGTGACACAGTTAGGATCTAAGGAAATATTTCATAACAAGAGAGCTGTCAGGGCGTCCTGGTACAGCGGAGTCTCCCTTCTCGTAAAGGCCGTACATAGAACAGAATCAGCAATTCCAGCCGCATGGCAGTATACCAGCAGCAGAACTGGGGACTTTGCTCCCTCATGTTGTAAGAATCAATGACTGACTGGAGTGTGTCGCCTTCATTCATCCCTGACGCGTAATCTCGATTTTTTCGTAATAAAGTACTGTGTGTATAATCTGTGATCTGGTGTGTGTCCTGTAGTAGCAACATGAGTCACAACAACGTGAAGGACTCAGTGTATCGTGTTTCACACCCCGTCAAGGGAGGTTCGTCGACGCTGGTGAGGGGCTCGTGATCTAGGGAATTGGGATTTGTACTCCACTTCCCTGAATTAAGCCTGAATACCTTCCATCCCCCCCCACATGCGCTGTATAATCCTATGAGTATAACGCTCCTCCACAATTATAATAATCTCGCTTCACACACCGAGTGGCCGTGGTTCGATCTCAGGTAAGGGTGTAAATATTGGACGTATTTCCTTACACCTGTTGACCCGTTCACTTAGCAAACAAGTGGGTACCTGGGTGTTAGTCGACTGGTGTGGGTCGCATCCTGGGGACAGGATTTACAGACCCTAATGAAAACAAAGTCCTCGATAATTCACTGATTTTCTTAGGTTATCCTTGATTGACAACCCTCCCTACCCTGGGTTATCCAGGGTGAATGACCCTCCCTACCCTGGGTTATCCAGGGTGAATGACCCTACCTACCCTGGGTTATCCAGGGTGGATGAACCTACCTACCCTGGGTTATCCAGGGTGGATGACCCTACCTACCCTGGGTTATCCAGGGTGGATGACCCTACCTACCCTGGGTTATCCAGGGTGGATGACCCTACCTACCCTGGGTTATCCAGGGTGGATGACCATACCTACCCTGGGTTATCCAGGGTTGATGAACCTACCTACCCTGGGTTATCCAGGGTGGATGACCCTACCTACCCTGGGTTATCCAGGGTGGATGACCCTACCTACCCTGGGTTATCCAGGGTGGATGACCCAACCTACCCTGGGTTATCCAGGGTGGATGACCATACCTACCCTGGGTTATCCAGGGTGGATGACCATACCTACCCTGGGTTATCCAGGGTGGATGACCCTACCTACCCTGGGTTATCCAGGGTGGATGACCCTACCTACCCTGAGTTATCCAGGGTGGATGGCCCTCCCTACCCTGGGTTATCCAGGGTGGATGACCCTACCTACTTTGGGTTATCCAGGGTGGATGACCCTACCTATCCTGGGTTATCCAGGGTGGATGACCCTACCTACCCTGGATTATCCAGGGTAGATGACCCTACCTACCCTGGGTTATCCAGGGTGGATGACCCTACCTACCCTGGGTTATCCAGGGTGGAAGACCCTACCTACCCTGGGTTATCCAGGGTGGATAACCATACCTACCCTGGGTTATCCAGGGTGGATGACCCTACCTACCCTTGGTTATCCAGGGTGGATGACCCTACCTACCCTGGGTTATTCTGGGTGGACAACTCTTCCTACCCTGGGTTATCCAGGGTGGATGACCCTCCCTACCCTGGGTTATCCAGGGTGGATGACCATACCTACCCTGGGTTATCCAAGGTGGATGACCCTACCTACCCTGGGTTATCCAGGGTGGAAGACCCTACCTACCCTGGGTTATCCAGGGTGGATGACCCTACCTACCCTGGGTTATCCAGGGTGGATGACGCTACCTACCCTGAGTTATCCAGGGTGGATGGCCCTCCCTACCCTGGGTTATCCAGGGTGGATGACCCTACCTACTTTGGGTTATCCAGTGTGGTTGACCCTATCTATCCTGGGTTATCCAGGGTGGATGACCCTACCTACCCTGGGTTATCCAGGGTGGATGACCCTACCTACCCTGGGTTATCCAGGGTGGATGACCCTACCTACCCTTGGTTATCCAGGGTGGAAGACCCTACCTACCCTGGGTTATCCAGGGTGGATGACCATACCTACCCCGGGTTATCCAGGGTGGATGACCCTACCTACCCTGGGTTAACCAGGGTGGATGACCCTACCTACCCTGGGTTATTCTGGGTGGACAACTCTTCCTACCCTGGGTTATCCAGGGTGGATGTACCCTCCCTACCTGGGTTATCCAGGGTGGATGACCATACCTACCCTTGGTTATCCAGGGTGGATGACCCTACCTACCCTGGGTTATCCATGGTGGATGACCATACCTACCCTGGGTTATCCAGGGTGGATGACCCTGCCTACCCTGGGTTATCCAGGGTGGATGACCCTACCTACCCTGGGTTATCCAGGGTGAATGACCATACCTACCCTGGGTTATCCAGGGTGGATGACCCTCCCTACCCTGGGTTATCCAGGGTGGATGGCCCTACCTACTTTGGGTTATCTAGGGTGGATGACCCTACCTACTCTGGGTTATCCAGGGTGGATGACCCTACCTACCCTGGGTTATCCAGGGTGGATGACCCTACCTACCCTGGGTTATCCAGGGTGGATGACCCTACCTACCCTGGGTTATCCAGGGTGGATGACCCTACATACCCTGGGTTATCCATGGTGGATGACCATACCTACCCTGGGTTATCCAGGGTGGATGACCCTGCCTACCCTGGGTTATCCAGGGTGGATGACCCTACCTACCCTGAGTTATCCAGGGTGGATGGCCCTCTCTACCCTGGGTTATCCAGGGTGGATGACCCTACCTACTTTGGGTTATCCAGTGTGGATGACCCTACCTATCCTGGGTTATCCAGGGTGGATGACCCTACCTACCCTGGGTTATCCATGGTGGATGACCCTACCTACCCTGGGCTATCCAGGGTGGATGACCCTACCTACCCTGGGTTATCCAGGGTGGAAGACCCTACCTACCCTGGGTTATCCAGGGTGGATGACCATACCTACCCTGGGTTATCCAGGGTGGATGACCCTACCTACCCTGGGTTAACCAGGGTGGATGACCCTACCTACCCTGGGTTATTCTGGGTGGACAACTCTTCCTACCCTGGGTTATCCAGGGTGGATGACCCTCCCTACCCTGGGTTATACAGGGTGGATGACCATTCCTACCCTTGGTTATCCAGGGAGGAT
The DNA here is from genome assembly GCF_026875155.1 of Cherax quadricarinatus. Classification (NCBI taxonomy): domain Eukaryota; kingdom Metazoa; phylum Arthropoda; class Malacostraca; order Decapoda; family Parastacidae; genus Cherax; species Cherax quadricarinatus. Next base: position 115,368 of record NW_026473481.1, on the reverse strand, counting down.
GACCCTACCTACCCTGGGTTATCCAGGGTGGATGACCCTACCTACCCTTGGTTATCCAGGGTGGATGACCCTACCTACCCTGGGTTATTCTGGGTGGACAACTCTTCCTACCCTGGGTTATCCAGGGTGGATGACCCTCCCTACCCTGGGTTATCCAGGGTGGATGACCATACCTACCCTCGGTTATCCAGGGTGGATGACCCTACCTACCCTGGGTTATCCAGGGTGGAAGACCCTACCTACCCTGGGTTATCCAGGGTGGATGACCCTACCTACCCTGGGTTATCCAGGGTGGATGACGCTACCTACCCTGAGTTATCCAGGGTGGATGGCCCTCCCTACCCTGGGTTATCCAGGGTGGATGACCCTACCTACTTTGGGTTATCCAGTGTGGATGACCCTATCTATCCTGGGTTATCCAGGGTGGATGACCCTACCTACCCTGGGTTATCCAGGGTGGATGGCCCTACCTACCCTGGGTTATCCAGGGTGGATGACCCTACCTACCCTTGGTTATCCAGGGTGGAAGAAACTACCTACCCTGGGTTATCCAGGGTGGATGACCATACCTACCCTGGGTTATCCAGGGTGGATGACCCTACCTACCCTGGGTTAACCAGGGTGGATGACCCTACCTACCCTGGGTTATTCTGGGTGGACAACTCTTCCTACCCTGGGTTATCCAGGGTGGATGACCCTCCCTACCCTGGGTTATCCAGGGTGGATGACCATACCTACACTTGGTTATCCAGGGTGGATGACCCTACCTACCCTGGGTTATCCATGGTGGATGACCATACCTACCCTGGGTTATCCAGGGTGGATGACCCTGCCTACCCTGGGTTATCCAGCGTGGATGACCCTACCTACCCTGGGTTATCCAGGGTGGATGACCATACCTACCCTGGGTTATCCAGGGTGGATGACCCTCCCTACCCTGGGTTATCCAGTGTGGATGACCATACCTAACCTTGGTTATCCAGGGTGGATGACCCTACCAACCCTGGGTTATCCAGGGTGGATAACCCTACCTACCCTGGGTTATCCATGGTGGGTGACCATACATACCCTGGGTTATCCAGGGTTGATGACCCTGCCTACCCTGGGTTATCCAGGGTGGATGACCCTACCTACCCTGAGTTATCCAGGGTGGATGGCGCTCCCTACCCTGGGTTATCCAGGGTGGATGACCATACCTACCCTGGGTTATCCAAGGTGGATGACCCTACCTACCCTGGGTTATCCAGGGTGGAAGACCCTACCTACCCTGGGTTATCCAGGGTGGATGACCCTACCTACCCTGGGTTATCCAGGGTGGATGACGCTACCTACTCTGAGTTATCCAGGGTGGATGGCCCTCCCTACCCTGGGTTATCCAGGGTGGATGACCCTACCTACTTTGGGTTATCCAGTGTGGTTGACCCTATCTATCCTGGGTTATCCAGGGTGGATGACCCTACCTACCTGGGTTATCCAGGGGATGACCCTACCTACCCTGGGTTATCCAGGGTGGATGACCCTACCTACCCTTGGTTATCCAGGGTGGAAGACCCTACCTACCCTGGGTTATCCAGGGTGGATGACCATACCTACCCCGGGTTATCCAGGGTGGATGACCCTACCTACCCTGGGTTAACCAGGGTGGATGACCCTACCTACCCTGGGTTATTCTGGGTGGACAACTCTTCCTACTCTGGGTTATCCAGGGTGGATGACCCTCCCTACCCTGGGTTATCCAGGGTGGATGACCATACCTACCCTTGGTTATCCAGGGTGGATGACCCTACCTACCCTGGGTTATCCATGGTGGATGACCATACCTACCCTGGGTTATCCAGGGTGGATGACCCTGCCTACCCTGGGTTATCCAGGGTGGATGACCCTACCTACCCTGGGTTATCCAGGGTGAATGACCATACCTACCCTGGGTTATCCAGGGTGGATGACCCTCCCTACCCTGGGTTATCCAGGGTGGATGACCATACCTAACCTTGGTTATCCAGGGTGGATGACCCTACCTACCCTGGGTTATCCAGGGTGGATAACCCTACCTACCCTGGGTTATCCATGGTGGGTGACCATACCTACCCTGGGTTATCCAGGGTTGATGACCCTGCCTACCCTGGGTTATCCAGGGTGGATGACCCTACCTACCCTGAGTTATCCAGGGTGGATGGCCCTCCCTACCCTGGGTTATCCAGGGTGGATGGCCCTACCTACTTTGGGTTATCTAGGGTGGATGACCCTACCTACTCTGGGTTATCCAGGGTGGATGACCCTACCTACCCTGGGTTATCCAGGGTGGATGACCCTACCTACCCTGGGTTATCCAGGGCGGATGACCCTACCTACCCTGGGTTATCCAGGGTGGATGACCCTACATACCCTGGGTTATCCATGGTGGATGACCATACCTACCCTGGGTTATCCAGGGTGGATGACCCTGCCTACCCTGGGTTATCCAGGGTGGATGACCCTACCTACCCTGAGTTATCCAGGGTGGATGGCCCTCTCTACCCTGGGTTATCCAGGGTGGATGACCCTACCTACTTTGGGTTATCCAGTGTGGATGACCCTACCTATCCTGGGTTATCCAGGGTGGATGACCCTACCTTCCCTGGGTTATCCATGGTGGATGACCCTACCTACCCTGGGCTATCCAGGGTGGATGACCCTACCTACCCTGGGTTATCAGGGTGGAAGACCCTACCTACCCTGGGTTATCCAGGGTGGATGACCATACCTACCCTGGGTTATCCAGGGTGGATGACCCTACCTACCCTGGGTTAACCAGGGTGGATGACCCTACCTACCCTGGGTTATTCTGGGTGGACAACTCTTCCTACCCTGGGTTATCCAGGGTGGATGACCCTCCCTACCCTGGGTTATACAGGGTGGATGACCATTCCTACCCTTGGTTATCCAGGGTGGATGACCCTACCTACCCTGGGTTATCCAGGGTGGATGACCCTACCTACCCTTGGTTATCCAGGGTGGATGACCCTACCTACCCTGGGTTATTCTGGGTGGACACTCTTCCTACCCTGGGTTATCCAGGGTGGATGACCCTCCCTACCCTGGGTTATCCAGGGTGGATGACCATACCTACCCTCGGTTATCCAGGGTGGATGACCCTACCTACCCTGGGTTATCCAGGGTGGAAGACCCTACCTACCCTGGGTTATCCAGGGTGGATGACCCTACCTACCCTGGGTTATCCAGGGTGGATGACGCTACCTACCCTGAGTTATCCAGGGTGGATGGCCCTCCCTACCCTGGGTTATCCAGGGTGGATGACCCTACCTACTTTGGGTTATCCAGTGTGGATGACCCTATCTATCCTGGGTTATCCAGGGTGGATGACCCTACCTACCCTGGGTTATCCAGGGTGGATGGCCCTACCTACCCTGGGTTATCCAGGGTGGATGACCCTACCTACCCTTGGTTATCCAGGGTGGAAGAAACTAACCTACCCTGGGTTATCCAGGGTGGATGACCATACCTACCCTGGGTTATCCAGGGTGGATGACCCTACCTACCCTGGGTTAACCAGGGTGGATGACCCTACCTACCCTGGGTTATTCTGGGTGGACAACTCTTCCTACCCTGGGTTATCCAGGGTGGATGACCCTCCCTACCTGGGTTATCCAGGGTGGATGACCATACCTACCCTTGGTTATCCAGGGTGGATGACCCTACCTACCCTGGGTTATCCATGGTGGATGACCATACCTACCCTGGGTTATCCAGGGTGGATGACCCTGCCTACCCTGGGTTATCCAGCGTGGATGACCCTCCCTACCCTGGGTTATCCAGGGTGGATGACCATACCTACCCTTGGTTATCCAGGGTGGATGACCCTACCTACCCTGGGTTATCCATGGTGGATGACCATACCTACCCTGGGTTATCCAGGGTGGATGACCCTGCCTACCCTGGGTTATCCAGGGTGGATGACCCTACCTACCCTGGGTTATCCAGGGTGAATGACCATACCTACCCTGGGTTATCCAGGGTGGATGACCCTCCCTACCCTGGGTTATCCAGGGTGGATGACCATACCTAACCTTGGTTATCCAGGGTGGATGACCCTACCTACCCTGGGTTATCCAGGGTGGATAACCCTACCTACCCTGGGTTATCCATGGTGGGTGACCATACCTACCCTGGGTTATCCAGGGTTGATGACCCTGCGTACCCTGGGTTATCCAGAGTGGATGGCCCTCCCTACCCTGGGTTATCCAGGGTGGATGGCCCTACCTACTTTGGGTTATCTAGGGTGGATGACCCTACCTACTCTGGGTTATCCAGGGTGGATGACCCTACCTACCCTGGGTTATCCAGGGTGGATGACCCTACCTACCCTGGGTTATCCAGGGTGGATGACCCTACCTACCCTGGGTTATCCAGGGTGGATGACCCTACATACCCTGGGTTATCCATGGTGGATGACCATACCTACCCTGGGTTATCCAGGGTGGATGACCCTGCCTGCCCTGGGTTATCCAGGGTGGATGACCCTACCTACCCTGAGTTATCCAGGGTGGATGGCCCTCTCTACCCTGGGTTATCCAGGGTGGATGACCCTACCTACTTTGGGTTATCCAGTGTGGATGACCCTACCTATCCTGGGTTATCCAGGGTGGATGACCCTACCTACCCTGGGTTATCCATGGTGGATGACCCTACCTACCCTGGGTTATCCAGGGTGGAAGACCCTACCTACCCTGGGTTATCCAGGGTGGATGACCATACCTACCCTGGGTTATCCAGGGTGGATGACCCTACCTACCCTGGGTTAACCAGGGTGGATGACCCTACCTACCCTGGGTTATTCTGGGTGGACAACTCTTCCTACCCTGGGTTATCCAGGGTGGATGACCCTCCCTACCCTGGGTTATACAGGGTGGATGACCATTCCTACCCTTGGTTATCCAGGGTGGATGACCCTACCTACCCTGGGTTATCCAGGGTGGATGACCCTACCTACCCTTGGTTATCCAGGGTGGATGATACTACCTACCCTGGGTTATTCTGGGTGGACAACTCTTCCTACCCTGGGTTATCCAGGGTGGATGACCCTCCCTACCCTGGGTTATCCAGGGTGGATGACCATACCTACCCTCGGTTATCCAGGGTGGATGATTCTACCTACCCTGGGTTATCCAGGGTGGAAGACCCTACCTACCCTGGGTTATCCAGGGTGGATGACCCTACCTACCCTGGGTTATCCAGGGTGGATGACGCTACCTACCCTGAGTTATCCAGGGTGGATGGCCCTCCCTACCCTGGGTTATCCAGGGTGGATGACCCTACCTACTTTGGGTTATCCAGTGTGGATGACCCTATCTATCCTGGGTTATCCAGGGTGGATGACCCTACCTACCCTGGGTTTATCCAGGGTGGATGGCCCTACCTACCCTGGGTTATCCAGGGTGGATGACCCTACCTACCCTTGGTTATCCAGGGTGGAAGAAACTACCTACCCTGGGTTATCCAGGGTGGATGACCATACCTACCCTGGGTTATCCAGGGTGGATGACCCTACCTACCCTGGGTTAACCAGGGTGGATGACCCTACCTACCCTGGGTTATTCTGGGTGGACAACTCTTCCTACCCTGGGTTATCCAGGGTGGATGACCCTCCCTACCCTGGGTTATCCAGGGTGGATGACCATACCTACCCTTGGTTATCCAGGGTGGATGACCCTACCTACCCTGGGTTATCCATGGTGGATGACCATACCTACCCTGGGTTATCCAGGGTGGATGACCCTGCCTACCCTGGGTTATCCAGCGTGGATGACCCTACCTACCCTGGGTTATCCAGGGTGGATGACCATACCTACCCTGGGTTATCCAGGGTGGATGACCCTCCCTACCCTGGGTTATCCAGGGTGGATGACCATACCTAACCTTGGTTATCCAGGGTGGATGACCCTACCTACCCTGGGTTATCCAGGGTGGATAACCCTACCTACCCTGGGTTATCCATGGTGGGTGACCATACATACCCTGGGTTATCCAGGGTTGATGACCCTGCCTACCCTGGGTTATCCAGGGTGGATGACCCTACCTACCCTGAGTTATCCAGGGTGGATGGCGCTCCCTACCCTGGGTTATCCAGGGTGGATGGCCCTACCTACTTTGGGTTATCTAGGGTGGATGACCCTACCTACTTTGGGTTATCCAGGGTGGATGACCCTACCTACCCTGGGTTATGCAGGGTGGATGACCCTACCTACGCTGGGTTATCCAGGGTGGATGACCCTACCTACCCTGGGTTATCCAGGGTGGATGACCCTACATACCCTGGGTTATCCATGGTGGATGACCATACCTACCCTGGGTTATCCAGGGTGGATGACCCTCCCTACCCTGGGTTATCCAGGGTGGATGATCCTACCTACCCTGAGTTATCCAGGGTGGATGGTCCTCCCTACCCTGGGTTATCCAGGGTGGATGACCCTACCTACTTTGGGTTATCCAGTGTGGATGACCCTACCTATCCTGGGTTATCCAGGGTGGATGACCCTACCTACCCTGGGTTATCCATGGTGGATGACCCTACCTACCCTGGGCTATCCAGGGTGGATGACCCTACCTACCCTGGGTTATCCAGGGTGGAAGACCCTACCTACCCTGGGTTATCCAGGGTGGATGACCATACCTACCCTGGGTTATCCAGGGTGGATGACCCTACCTACCCTGGTTTAACCTGGGTGGATGACCCTACCTACCCTGGGTTATTCTGGGTGGGCAACTTTTCCTACCCTGGGTTATCCAGGGTGGATGACCCTCCCTACCCTGGGTTATCCAGGGTGGATGACCATACCTACCCTTGGTTATCCAGGGTGGATGACCCTACCTACCCTGGGTTATCCAGGGTTGATGACCCTACCTACCCTGGGTTATCCATGGTGGATGACCATACCTACCCTGGGTTATCCAGGGTGGATGACCCTGCCTACCCTGGGTTATCCAGGGTGAATGACCCTACCTACCCTGGGTTATACAGGGTGGATGACCATACCTACCATGGGTTATCCAGGGTGGATGACCCTCCCTACCCTGGGTTATCCAGGGTGGATGACCATACCTACCCTTGGTTATCCAGGGTGGATGGCCCTACCTACTTTGGGTTATCTAGGGTGGATGACCCTACCTACCCTGGGTTATCCAGGGTGGATGACCCTACCTACCCTGGGTTATCCAGGGTGGATGACCCTACCTACCCTTGGGTATCCAGGGTGGATGACCCTACCTACCCTGGGTTATCCATGGTGGATGACCATACCTACTCTGGGTTATCCAGGGTGGATGACCCTACCTACCCTGAGTTATCCTGGGTGGATGGCCCTCCCTACCCTGGGTTATCCAGGGTGGATGACCCTACCTACTTTGGGTTATCCAGGGTGGATGACCCTACCTACCCTGGGTTATCCAGGGTGGATGACCCTACCTACCCTGGGTTATTCTGTGTGGACAACTCTTCCTACCCTGGGTTATCCAGGGTGGATGACCCTCCCTACCCTGGGTTATCCAGGGTGGATGACCCTACCTACCCTGGGTTATCCAGGGTGGATGACCCTACCTACCCTGGGTTATCCAGGGTGGATGACCCTACCTACCCTAGGTTATTTAGGGTGGACAACTCAGAATAACATACGCAACATACCACACGGCCCTGACCATCAGCGTAAGTATGGTGCTCACCGGGCCGCAACATACCACACGACCCAGACCATCGGTGTAAGGATGGTGCTCACCGGGCCACAACATACTAAACGATCCTGACCATCGGTGTAAGGATGGTGCTCAACGGGCCGCAACATACCACACGACCCTGACCATCAGTGTAAGGATTGTGCTCACCGGGCCGCAACATACCACACGACCCTGACCATCAGTGTAAGGATTGTGCTCACCGGGCCGCAACATACCACACGACCCTGACCATCAGTGTAAGGATTGTGCTCACCGGGCCGCAACATACCACACGACCCTGACCATCATTGTAAGGATGGTGCTCACCGGGCCGCAACATACCACACGACCCTGACCATCAGTGTAAGGATTGTGCTCACCGGGCCGCAACATACCACACGACCCTGACCATCATTGTAAGGATGGTGCTCACCGGGCCGCAACATACCACACGACCCTGACCATCAGTGTAAGGATTGTGCTCACCGGGCCGCAACATACCACACGATCCTGACCATCAGTGTAAGGATTGTGCTCACCGGGCCGCAACATATCACACGACCCTGACCATCATTGTAAGGATGGTGCTCACCGGGCCGCAACATACCACACGACCCTGACCATCATTGTAAGTATGGTGCTCACCGGGCCGCAACATACCACACGACCCTGACCATCATTGTAAGGATGGTGCTCACCGGGCCGCAACATACCACACGACCAAGACAATAGTTTCTTGCACTGCTGTCTTAAGGACCAGTGGATTCTCATTGTTCGTGTTAGGGAACATGGACAGGCGTGCTGTATATATTAAGAGATATTCAGTATGGCTGACATTTATATGTATGTGCATGCGTGTGCTCACCAATGGTTGAAAGGGTCAAGTCACATCTCTTGGCCCGGCTTCTTCGCTTGTAGCTACTAGGTCCACTATCATTGTTCCAAGAGCCTTATCGCATATCATCTTAAAGCTATGTATGGATCCTGCGTCCACTATTCATTCTCAAGACTCATCCACTTTCTAACAACTCTAAGGCTGAAGAATTACTTCCTAACAACCCTAACAACCAGGCCACTCTGGTGGCCTGGTGGTTAAAGCTCTCGCTTCACACGGTGAGGGCCTGGGTTCGATTCCCAGCCAGAGTAGAAACATTGGACGTGTTTCTTTCCACCTGTTGTCTATGTTCCCCATCAGTAAAATGGGTACCTGGGTGTTAGTCGACTGGTGTGGGTCGCATCCTGGGACACTGACCTAAGGAGGCCTGGTCACAGACCGGGCCGTGGGGGCGTTGACCCCCGGAACTCTCTCCAGATAAACTCCAGATATAAATCATCTGAGTTTTCAACCTCCAGTTTAGTCCCAGCTCTGAAACATTCTGGTCCTGTCTACCTTGTAAATTCCTCTCAGTATTTCGTAAGACATTATATCCTCCCTATCTGTCCTGTTCTCCAGTGTCATTAGGTTGAACTTCCTTAATCTCTCCTTATAGAACATAGCTCCTGGACTTCACTTGTTGCAAACATTTGCACTTTATCTAATTTTTCTACGCGCTTGACAAGGTGTTGGTTCCATACTGCTGCTGCTAATCCAGTATGGGCCTGACGAACACTGTGTGCAGTGTCGTGAATGACTCCTTATACAAGTGTTGAAAGCTATTCTTAGGTTTGTCTTGCGTCTATATGCTGCAGCAGATATGATACTCAACCCAAGATACTTTTCCTTGAGTGAGGTTTGTAGCCTTTTACTCCCGAGCCTGTACCCCATCTCCGGTCTTCTTTGTCCTTCCTCAAGCTTCACGACATTGCACTTAACGGGGTTAAATTCCAGGAGCCATTTGTCACACTAGGCTTGCAGTCTGTCCAGATCCCATAGCAGCCTTTCCTGATACTCGTCCACTTGTATTCTCTTCATTAGTTTCACGTCGCCTGTGAATAGAGAAACCTCAATCTATCCCTTCCATCATGTCATTCGCATATACAAGAAACAGCACCGGTCCTAGGACTGACCGTTGTGGAACCCCACTCTGACATCATCTCACGTACCAGCATTCATTGTTTCTTCCTGTTAGGTATTATTGCAGTGCTATGCCTTTTATTTCTGCCTGTTCCTATAGCTTTTGTACCAGTCTCATGTACGGTACTGTGTCAAAACCATTCTTACAGACCAATAAAATGCAATCTACCCATCTCCCTCCCTCCCTCTCTCTCTTCTGTTTTATTTCTGTTACCTTGTCGTAGAGCTCAAGTAGATTTGTAACAGGATTTTTCACCACTGAAGCCGTGCTGGTTGTCATATATGAGCCCAGTCCTTGTTATATGCTCCACCACTCTTCTGATAATTTTTTTCCATGGCTATAAATGCTGTACATGTCAGTGACACTGGCCTCGAGTTTGATGCCTGTTTGTTTCCTTTATTAAATTTTGGGACTACATTAGCTGTCTTCCATACCTCTGGCAGTTGCCTTGTTTCGATAGATTTGTTAAGACTGTTGTTAGCGGCACAAACAATGCCTCTGCTCCCTCTCAGGACGTTATATTTTATTCAGCCCACCGCCTCGAGGTATCTGATTCACTTAGCAATTTCTTCACATCCTCCTCGGTAGTGTGTACTGTGTCTAGCACTTGGTAGGTAAGACACATGGGCAAAAGTTAGGCAACTTTATTCCGAAACGTTTCGCCTACACAGTAGACTTCAGTCGGATACAGAAAGTAGGCAGGAGCAATAGAGATGTGAAGACGATGTAATCAGTCCACCCTGGAAGTCGTAGATTTGAGGTTGTCAGTCCTTCAGCCTGGAGAAATAGGCGACAGTGTGGAGACTTATATAATGTCGGAAGGAGAGGTGCAGCGTGGTGGAAGAGGTGGAAGAGTGAATGTACTCACTGATATTTTGATATTCACCGTGTCTAGCACTTTCTGGTGTTCTCTAAAAAGACCATACCACGGGCGGGGATAGAACTCGCGATCAGAAAGTCTCAAAACTCCAGACTGCTGCGTTAGCCAGTGGACCAGCTGTCCACAATAAAATTCATCCAACTAGGTATATTTCTACACCACAGGAAGGTTAGCACAGGCACCACTGTGACCACAAATGCAAGTTTTTTACAGACGAGTCTCCAGCTAGCGTGGCCGTGACGAACTCTAGCTCAAGTCCCCTCAAAGCCGTCAACATGATTACATGGTGTAGAAATATACCTAGTTGGATGAATCTTATTGTGGCTAGCTGACCCAGTGGCTAACGCGACGGTCTGGAGTTTTGAGACTCTTTGATTGGGGTTCTATCCCCGCCCGTGGTATGGTTTGTTTCCAATCGTGTCATTACGATTTCGTGAGTCGTACCTCCCTAAACCTAGTGCTAAATTCTTCACATACTTCCTGGTTATTCCTTGTGAACTCCCGTCCTTCCTGTCTCAGCCTGATTGCCTGGCTCTTGACTGTTATTTTCCTCCTGATGTGGCTATATAACAACTTGGGGTCAGATTTGGCTCTTGATGCTCTATAATTCTAATGTTGCTGCTTGACTTCCCTCCTTATCTCTGCATATTGGTTTCTGACTTTTTGGCTAATCTCTTTCTCTTGAGTCCTTTGCCTTCATAATTTTTCTATGCTTTAGTCCAATTGACTTTGGCCTTTCTACATCTCCAGGTGAATCACGGGCTCGAACTGTTTCTATTGCTCCTAGATACGAACTTCTCTACCTCCCTGCACTCTGTAGGTACGTGATCCATCACTTCATTAACTGTCTTTCTAGTTATCTATCTAATACAGGAAATGCCCCATGCCTGTGTACTCTCCTCTTCTGAAGTTTGGCTTCTTCCCTCCTCCCCATGCACCGAATGGCCTTTTAAATGTAATACCCCCTATGCTGGAACTGCTTAAGGTGAATACGAGGTCCAGTTTTGCTGGTTCATCCTATCCTTTCTTTCTGAAGTTTTCCATGTATGCCTCCAGTATCTTAGCTGTCCACGTTTCTGGTCCCCCATGTGGCTCCAGGTTTTCTGTTCCCTATCCATGTGGTTAAAGCCCGCCGGGTAACTTTACCCAGTATATGTGAGGTCGTCTGGCCATCTCAGTCACTGTATCCACCATTGCTCTGTTGCTCTGATCATACTTTTGAATTGGCCTCTTGATATTCAGTTGGGTGTTTTTATATCACTGCTATCACCCCATTGGGACCCCTGGTCTGAAGTGTTTCTTCTATGTAGTCATCTGGTTCCATCTCCTCGAAACTCTACAGGTTTCTGATGAGCAGCACAACCCCTCCTCTCTCCCCCTCTATCTTTCCTCAGAATCTGATAGCTAGTCGGGAAGATCGTGAACATTATCATCTACATAAGCTTTGTTTCTGCTCATGCTTTTCTCTGTGTTCATGCTACTCCTAACTCTTGTTTCTTACTCCATCAGCGTTGGCATACCATACCTTCGGCGTCTTTTCCAATACTGTATTCAGAATAATAGGTCCTTGTTTCTCTGGTGGTCGGGGGGGGGAGGGGGTTAGTGCAGGATGGAAGTATGGAAGGCATGGCGGGAATTTATGAGAGGCTGCTGTGATGGTGGCACTTGTACTGGGAAGGGGAGATTGGGGACAAAAAATGTGGAGTATGTATTGTTTTTGTATTGCATACCATTCTTGTACAACTTGTTTTGTGTTGTTGTGTTTGGTTGGAACAGCGGTAAAGGGGTAGGTTCTGTGGGTGGTTGTGTTTGGCAGTCTTCCCGAGGAGCAGTTTCCACGTCTGTTGATGCCTGCCCTGTCTCTCCCGAGGCACGGTTTCCACACCTGTTGATGCCTGCCCTGTCTCTCCCCCGAGGCACGATTTCCACGCCTGTTGATGCCTGCCCTGTCTCTCTCCCGAGGCACAGTTTCCACGCCTGTTGATGCCTGCCCTGTCTCTCCCGAGGCACGGTTTCCACGCCATTTGATGCCTGCCCTGTCTCTCTCCCGAGGCACAGTTTCCACGCCTGTCGATACCTGCCCTGTCTCTGCCGAGGCACAGTTTCCACGCCTGTCGATACCTGCCCTGTCTCTCCCGAGGCAGTTTTTAAGCCTGTTGATGCCTCCCTCCCCCTCTCTCTCTCTCTCTCCCGAGGCACAGTTTCCACGCCTGTTGATGCCTGCCCTCTCTCCCGAGGCACAGTTTCCACGCCTATTGATGCCTGCCCTGTCTCTTTCCTGAGGCATAGTTTCCACGCCTCTTGATGTCTGCCCTGTCTCTCTCCCGAGGCACAGTTTCCACGCCTATTGATGCCTGCCCTGTCTCTTTCCTGAGGCACAGTTTCCACGCCTCTTGATGCCTTCCCTGTCTCTCCTTCCTGCCTCTGTCGTCTCTGTGACCTCTGTCTCAGGTGCTTCTACTCGTTTCTTGTTCGGTCGAGGTACATCTGGTTGTATTTTACAGTGCCCCTTAACTGTGGTTTCTACTGCACGAGTGAGAGTGTACGCATCTAATTGTACATAGTGTATAGAATCTTGAACGATTCCTTACTGAGGTATCGGAACGCTATTCTCAGGTTTGCCAGGCGCCCATATGCCGCAGCAGTTAACTGGTTAATGTGTGCTTCTGGCGACGTGCTCGATGTTATAATCTTTCTCCGTGAGTGAGGTTTGCAGTCTTTGGCCACCTAGCCTAAACTCTGTTTGCGGTCTTCTTTGCCCTCCCTCGATCTTCATGACTTTGCATTTGGCAGGATTAAATTCTAGAAGCTAGTTGCTGGACTAGGCGTCCAGCCTATCCAGGTCTCTTTGTAGACCTGTCTGATCCGCATCTGATTTAATTCTTCACATCTTTACATCTGCAAACAGGGACACTCATGAGTCTATCCCTTCCATCCTGCCATTTACATATACCAAGAATAGTACTGGTCCCAGGACTGACCCCTGTGGGACCCTGCTCGTCACAGGCGCCCACTGTGACACCTCATCACGTACCATGGCTCGCTGTTGCCTCCCTGTTAGGTATTCTCTGAGCCATTGCAGTGCCCTTCCTGTTATACGTGCCTGATCCTCTAGCTTCTGCACTAAACTCTTGTGAGGAACTGAGTCGAAGGCCTTCTTGCAGTCCAAGAAAATACTATCAACCCACCCCTCCCGCTTATGTCTTACTTTAGTTACCTTGTCATAAAACTCCAGTAGGTTTGTGACTCAGGATTTGCCTTCCATATATCCATACTGGCTGTCGTTTATAAACTTGTTCCACTCCAGGTGCTCCACCACTCTCCTCCTGATAATCTTCTCCATGAGTTTGCATACTATACACGTCAATGATACTGATCTATAGTTTAGTGCCTATTTTCTGTCTCCTTTTTTTTAAAAATGGGAACTACATTTGTCGTCTTCCATACCTCAGGTAGTTGCCCACTTTCAAGGGATGTGTTGAAGATTGTGGTTAGTGGCGCACACACACTGTCTCTGCTCCCTCTCTAAGGAACCATGGAGAGATGTTGGCCAATCCCACTGCCTTTGAGGTATCAAGGTCACTTAGGAGCTTCTTCACCATCTCCTTGGTTGTGTGTATTTCATCCAACACTTGTTGGTATATACCTTGTTGGTGTACCCCTCTGTTTTGTCTTTCCAGTGTCCCTTCTGCTTCTGTTGTAAATACTTCCTGAAATCTCGTGTTGAGCTCCTCACATATTTCTTGGTCGTTTCTTGTGAGCTCCCCACCATCTTTCCTCAGCCTGATTACCAGATCCTTGAGTGTTGCTTTCCTCCTGATGTGGCTGTAAAGCAGTTTTGGGTCAGACTTGACTTTCGATGCTATGTCGTTTTTGTACTGTCGTTGGGCCTCCCTCCTTACCTGTGCATACTCGTTTCTGGCTCTTCAACTAATCTCTATTTTCCAGGGTCCTTTGCCTTCCATACTTTTTCCATTCTGTAGTGCACTTAGGTTTTGCCTCCCTACACCTTTGGGTAAGCCAAGGGCTCATTCTGGTCTTCCCATTATTTCTGTTACCCTTGGGAACAAACATTTTCACTGCCTCCTTGCATTTTGTTGTTACGTAGTCCATTTCATTTACTGACTTTCCTACCAACTCTCTTTCCCACTGAACCTCCTGCAGGAAGGTCCTCATACCTGTGTAGTCCCACCTTTTTTCGTTTGGCTTTTACCTTATTACTCCTGTTACCCTCTCCACTTGCAGCTCTACGATGTATTCAAAGCTCAGAACCACGTGGTCACTAGGTTCAAGGGGCCTTTCATATGTGATGTCCTAGGTGTCTGATCTACTCAGGGTGAACACAAGGTCCAGTCTTGCTGGTTCATCCTCACCTCTCTCTTTGGTAGTGTTCCTAACATGTTGGTGCATGAAGTTTACCAGTACCACATCCATCATCTTGGCTCTCCATGTTTTGGGACCTCCCCCGCCATGTAGCTCCAGGTTTTCCCAGTCTCCCTGTGGTTGAAGTCGCCCATAACCAGTAACTTTGCTCTGCTCGAGTGAGCTCTTTTTGCTACCTCAGCTAGTGTGTCCAGCATTGCTCTGTTGCACTCATCATATTCCTCTCTTGGCCTCCTGCAGTTCTGTGGTGCGCCATACATCACTGCAATGACTACCTTGTGATCCCCTGACTGAACTGTACCTACTATGTAATCCCTTTCTCCAATCTCGTCCTTTCCTTCCATTTCCTGATATCCCCATCGGTTTTCAATGAGCAGTACAACCCCTCCTCCCCCTCTGCTCCTTCTATCCTTCCTCAGGATCTGATATCTGGGTGGGAAGATTTCGTCTGTTATTGTCCCAGTGAGTTTTGTTTCTGTGACTGCTATGATGTCTGGGGACATCTTGATTCTTTCATGCCACTACTCACATTTATTTGTTATTCTATCTGTGTTTGTGTACCAAACCTTCAACTTCTTTTCTATAACTTTGGTCCGGGGAGAACGGTGGGTATGGGGCGCAGGTGCCCTGGCTGGGGGCTATAGGGGGTTGTTGTGGAGGTGAGCTCTGTGGTGTGAGGGATGGGGGGATACAGTGGGGGTTGGGGTTGTGGTGAGGGGAATGGGGATAGAGGATACAGTGTGTGTGTTGCTGTGGGTTACTGTTTGGGTGGGGTTTGTGGTGAGGGGGATGGGGACAGAGGGTACAGTGTGTGGTTTACTGTGGGGCCGTTGTCTGTTTGAGCCTCTGTGTATAGCTTAGCTCCTTCGTTGTCTTTGGTCCCCTCATTTGTTCTTGCTGTTCTCCCTGTCTTTCCCTGGGCTCCACTTGGGTCTGATAGAATCCTCGCATACAGTATAGCTCCTTTGTTCTCTACAGTCCCCTCATCTGTGACTGATGTAGCAGTTCTTGGTTTTGTGGCTGTACTGTCCTCTGGTTCTTTAGGCTTTTTCAGACTTTTTAGTTCTTCCACTAAGCTCTATATCTTAGCTTCTGCTGCTGTGATTTGTAACTCCTATTTCCTGCCCTCCTCAGCTATTTTCTCTTCCATTTTCTTGCCGAGTTCTTCCAGCCTCCTCCCCCACTCCTCTTCCTTTCTCGTGAGCTCTGCCTCCCAATCTTCTCTCCCAGATCCACCCCTTGCAGCTTCATCCACCAGTCCTCTGGTTCTTTGTCCTGATTTTTGGTATCCCACGTTTCTTCCACAGGAGGAAGAACTTGTGTGTTTCCTAGAGTGGATGTGTGGAGGGGAGTGTTTGTTATAGGGAGGGAGAGGGGAGAGTAGGCAGCAAGGGGGAGAGGGTAGTGATTGGGAGGGGGGACAGTTGCAGAGGGGAGGATGGGGGGAATGCCTAAGGGAACATGAGAAAGGGGAGGTAAGAGGAAAAGCAAGGAGGGGAGGGAGGAGGGAAGGAGATGAAGTGAGGAAGGGAAGGGATAGATAGATCAAGTGGAAGAGTGATAGATATGAATGGAGAGGGAGAGAGTGAGAGGAGAGATGGGGGAGAGAAGGGGAGAGAGAAGAGGGGAGGAAGTGTGGAAAAGCAAGAGGGAGGGGAGAGGAGAGAAGATGAGATGGAGAGAAGTGGAATAGGAGATAGATAGTAAAAGAGTTAAAGATGGGAGTAGAGTGGTTGAGAGTGGGAGGAGAGAGAGAGAGAGAGATGAGAGAGAGACGAGAGAGTGGTGTCTGTGAGTGTAGGGAGGTGTGAGGATATGTGAGTGGGAGGAGTAGTGTGAGAGAGTGGGTGAGAGCGCAAGTGTGTAGGCGAGGTGTGGTTGAGAGTGTGGGGAGGAAGAGGGAGAGAGCGTGAGCGAGAGGCGGGGCAAGAGTGCGAGAGAGGAGGTGTATGAGGGATGTGTGTGAGGAGTGTGTGGTGAGGGTTGGGAGGTGTGGGTGGAGGTGTGGTGAGCGAGTGTGAGATGGTGTGGAGAGAGTGTGTGAGTGGGGGGAGAGTGTGGGTGAGATGGTGTGGGAGAGGGGGAGGGAGGAGAGAGGTATCCGCGCTACGGTAGGGACGTACAAGTTTGTGTAAGTTTATGACTCATGTTCACATCTGTGCACATGTATGTGTACGTTGTGTGCGTTACTGTACTGTCACCTGAGCCTTCCTTCCTGGGTTGTACCTTAATTTAGCAGTAAAATAGATCACTGTCTGGCTTTTCGGGCTCTCCCAGTTTCTCTACACTAGATTTTCTACAACTATGCTGCTATGTACCACAATCTATGTGCAGAGTTTGTACATGCCTGAATAAACTTAGAGTATGGGTGTATTTTTCAGCTCTCCAGAGCAGGGCGAAAGACCCTCATAGCTCCCGGCCCTAACCATTCACTAGCCATTACTAGATCGCTCTCTCCCCGCTCCTAGAGCCTTATCATACCTCTTCTTAAAGCTATGTATGGAACTTGCCTCCACAACCTCACTGTCCAGATTATTCTACTTTCTGGCAACTCTATGGCTAAAGAAATACTTCTTAATATCTCTGACTCATCTGGGTTTTGAACTTCCAGTAGTGGTCCCTTGTTCCTGTATCCCATCTCAAACATTTTAGCCCTGTCTATCTTGTCAATTCCTCTCATTATTCTATACATCATGTCTCCCCTATTCCTTTCATCTTCCAGTGTCGTCAGATCAATTTCCCTTAACCCCTCCTGGTAGGACATACCCCTTAGCTCTGGGACCAGCCTTGTTGCAAACATTTGCAACAAGATTGGTGCTGCATATACGAACGAGATTATTTGGTGTTTCTGGTAGCGGGGAGTAAATGACACATCTTCAGAGGCTTCTTACTTTATTTGCAAAGTCGTGGTGGGTACACAGGCTTGTGTGTTTGTGCCCATGGCCCAGGAGGGCCATGCCCGTAAGGGAGAGAGGAGTGGGACTGTTGACTGAGTCTAGGCCGCTGAGAGAGTGAGAGCGAGTGGGACCAGCGTCCCACTGACCTGGGCAGACCTAGAGAGGGCAGCACCTGAGTGCCATGAAATATAAACTAAGCTGGCAGACAGCATAGGCTGTCTGTTCAGACAGTACAGGCTGTCTACATTTGCTCGGCCACCTACCTCGCCTCGTCCTGACGCGACACTACTGGTGGAAAAAAAAACTCTCTCTCTCTCTCTCTCTCTCTCTTTCTCTCTCTCTCTCTCTCGTAGGAACAGGGCACAGAACACAAAATAAAAAACATGTATATATACATATGGACATGGAAAAAACTTCCTACAGGGAGGGAAGAAAAAAACATGTGGGGTGTGCTAAACATCGTGGTCAAAGGCAGTGAGCGTCGATGGGCATCATTGCACGCCTTCCTGCATCTGAACAGATACTGCAACACAGGAAACATCGCTGTGGCTGAGCTGTGACGTAACGGGTTCGGTCTCCTCTGGAACAGTGAAGCAGTCATCGTAGGGGTCGCTGCAGGTTTCACTCAACCTTGGGCACGACATGCTGGTGCCCTCGAGTGAGGCGTCGTCAAAACTCGGCAACTGGGCAGGACTTCTGTCAAGCGACTCAGGAGGACACTTCTCGACTGGTACTGTCGCTGGTCTGTCACTGCCGGCGAGCGTCGAGTAAGTCGTGGAGCGAGTCGTGGCAGAGACGACTGGGCAAAACATCTGGGAGTCGTAACATCATACACCAGACTGCAGTGAGCGAGCTAGCAGTCAAAGTGACATCATCTTTGTGCAGGAGCTCACTGAAACTATGGCACGAGGCTGACACAGCGCCTGCCGACAGGGCTTAAACTGTGGCTTGGCGAGTGTCATTCTCTCGACAGTTGGAGTTATAGCAGAGGTTAGTCTAAGCATCCCCAGACTTGTTTCTCTACATATAACTGCACTCTGAAGGTCTGGAGGTGAAGTGAAACAAATCTCAATGGGAATCGTAGCAGGTACGATTCTGCAGAACATCTATGAGCGCCGAGCATAAGAGCTTTCTGTACAAGGGGCTCATACACTCAGGGCTGACTAATATCAGCTGTCAAACGCGCTGGTCACAACGGGTGACAAGTAACACAGAGGTGCTACTCTGGGGTCTGGGCTCAAGGCCACACTGGACACACGGAAAACTTTACACATGCCCTCGGTACATGCGGTACAACATGGCTTAAACTAGCAAATGATGCTTTTCTACCTGGAGTTTACCTGGAGAGAGTTCCGGGGGTCAACGCCCCCGCGGCCCGGTCTGAGACCAGGCCTCTTGGTGGATCAGAGCCTGATCAACCAGGCTGTTGCTGCTGGCTGCACGCAAACCAACATACGAGCTACAGCCCGGCTGATCCGGAACTGACTTTAGGTGCTTGTCCAGTGCCAGCTTGAAGACTGCCAGGGGTCTGTTGGTAATCCCCCTTATGTGTGCTGGGAGGCAGTTGAACAGTCTCGGGCCCCTGACACTTATTGTATGGTCTCTTAACGTGCTAGTGACACCCCTGCTTTTCATTGGGGGGATGGTGCATCGTCTGCCAAGTCTTTTGCTTTCGTAATGAGTGATTTTCGTGTGCAAGTTCGGTACTAGTCCCTCTAGGATTTTCCAGGTGTATATAATCATGTATCTCTCCCTCCTGCGTTCCAGGGAATACAGGTTTAGGAACCTCAAGCGCTCCCAATAATTGAGGTGTTTTATCTCCGTTATGCGCGCCGTGAAAGTTCTCTGTACATTTTCTAGGTCGGCAATTTCACCTGCCTTGAAAGGTGCTGTAAGTGTGCAGCAATATTCCAGCCTAGATAGAACAAGTGACCTGAAGAGTGTCATCATGGGCTTGGCCTCCCTAGTTTTGAAGGTTCTCATTATCCATCCTGTCATTTTTCTAGCAGATGCGATTGATACAATGTTATGGTCCTTGAAGGTGAGATCCTCCGACATGATCACTCCCAGGTCTTTGACGTTGGTGTTTCGCTCTATTTTGTGGCCAGAATTTGTTTTGTACTCTGATGACGATTTAATTTCCTCATGTTTACCATATCTGAGTAATTGAAATTTCTCATCGTTGAACTTCATATTGTTTTCTGCAGCCCACTGAAAGATTTGGTTGATGTCTGCCTGGAGCTTTGCAGTGTCTGCAATGGAAGACACTGTCATGCAGATTCGGGTGTCATCTGCAAAGGAAGACACGGTGCTGTGGCTGACATCCTTGTCTATGTCGGATATAAGGATGAGGAACAAGATGGGAGCGAGTACTGTGCCTTGTGGAACAGAGCTTTTCACCGTAGCTGCCTCGGACTTTACTCTGTTGACGACTACTCTCTGTGTTCTGTTAGTGAGGAAATTATAGATCCATCGACCGACTTTTCCTGTTATTCCTTTAGCACGCATTTTGTGCGCTATTACGCCATGGTCACACTTGTCGAAGGCTTTTGCAAAGTCTGTATATATTACATCTGCATTCTTTTTGTCTTCTAGTGCATTTAGGACCTTGTCGTAGTGGTCCAATAGTTGAGACAGACAGGAGCGACCTGTTCTAAACCCATGTTGCCCTGGGTTGTGTAACTGATGGGTTTCTAGATGCGTGGTGATCTTGCTTCTTAGGACCCTTTCAAAGATTTTTATGATATGGGATGTTAGTGCTATTGGTCTGTAGTTCTTTGCTGTTGCTTTACTGCCCCCTTTGTGGAGTGGGGCTATGTCTGTTGTTTTTAGTAACTGTGGGACGACCCCCGTGTCCATGCTCCCTCTCCATAGGATGGAAAAGGCTCGTGATAGGGGCTTCTTGCAGTTCTTGATGAACACAGAGTTCCATGAGTCTGGCCCTGGGGCAGAGTGCATGGGCATGTCATTTATCGCCTGTTCGAAGTCATTTGGCGTCAGGATAACATCGGATAGGCTTGTGTTAATCAAATTTTGTGGCTCTCTCATAAAAAATTCATTTTGATCTTCGACTCTCAGTCTGGTTAGCGGCTTGCTAAAAACTGAGTCATATTGGGACTTGAGTAGCTCACTCATTTCCTTGCTGTCATCTGTGTAGGACCCATCTTGTTTAAGTAGGGGCCCAATACTGGACAAAATTGACACTAAGCCATACACTAACATGTGAGAACACTGACTGAGAGGAATTAATTAACACACGACATATATCTTCTCTCAATCTTCTCGACAATACTGAAATAATTACTGGAACACTCGATGTGACATCATGTGATGTCAGGCGTGACGTCGCGAGGTGACGTCAGCAGCACTGTGACGTCATGAAGTTGGGCAGCAGCAGACCACAGCACGTGGCCTGGGACGTCTGGCTCGGCAACTCACATGGCTTGTAGATCCACGTGGCTTTGTCCACACCCCACATAGCATCGGAATCTACGTGGCATGCTGATCCACGTAGCTTCGAGTGGCCTCCGGCACTCTGATACACAGCTCTGGCAATGAATTCACATGGAGAACAGCAGACAACACAGCAGAGGGAGTGGGTACATGGTGATGGAATGTGGTGGTAGGCGGGTGAGTTGAGAGTGAGTGGCGATGGTGGAGGACCACGCCTACCTTCCTCACCCATACACACATGGGAGAAACAACCCACAATGGACCCTGAAATCACAACAAAACTCACCTCTGACTTGCTGAAATAGCTGTGCTGAGCTGAACAACAACAGCAGAACATACAAGTGACAATGAACACATGACTTGAGAAACAGCGTGGGATGCTGTAGCTTGTACCTGTGTCTGGATGCTGAAACGTGCAGACACGACATCAGGATAACTCGTTGAGAGATGGATGTGTCTTGTGTAGGGTGATGAAGTGAAGTTGACTTCATCCTATTTCCTTCCTCTCTCCGGGCAAACACACTTGCTGCAACCACCGCTTCCCACCAATGTGAACGAAATTATTTGGTGTTTCTGGTAGCGGGTGAGTGAATGATATGTCTTCGGAGGCTTCTTTATTTGTAAAGTCGTGGTGGGTACACAGGCTTGTATGTTTGTGCCCATGGCCCGGGAGGGCCATGCCCACGAGGGAGAGAGGAGTAGGACTGTTGATCGAGTCTAGGCCGCTGAGAGAATGAGAGCGAGTGGGACCAGCGTCCCACTGACCTGGGCAGGTCTAGAGAGGGCAGCACCTGAGTGCTGTGAAATATGAACTAAGCTGGCAGACAGCATAGGCTGTCTGTGCAGACAGTACAGGCTGTCTACACGTACTCCAGTATGGACCTGACATGCATGGTGTACCGAGTCTTGAACGATTCTTTACTGAGGTGCCGAATCGCTATTCTTAGGTTTGCCAGGCACCCTTACACTGCAGCAGTTATCTGGTTGATGTGCTCCTTAGGAGATGTGCTCGGTATTATACTCGCCCCAAGATCCTTTTTAAGTAAGGTTTGCAGTCTTTGGTTCCCTAGCCTGTACTTTGTCTGCGGTCTTCTTTGCCCTTCCCCAACATTCATGATTTTGCACCTGGTGGGGTTTAACCCCAGGAGCCAGTTGCTGGACCAGACTTGCCTTCTACTGTTTAAATCTTTCTCACTAATTTTACATCATCAGTAAACATACACACATGGAACTTCATTCCCTCCAGAAAATCGTTCAGATACAGGATGGGCCAAAAGTTGGCTTACACTTAATAGGTATGCACTTAACTCTTACACTTGCTCGGCATTTTCACACTTCCGAAACTGCTTTAGTACTGGAATACTGGTTAGGAATAATGGTTTGGAACTATGGTTTGGATAAATTAAATCGAGAACGTGAACAAATAGTGAAACACCTGTAAACCTACTTTCGGCCCGCCCTCTATATTTCAAACAGTAGTAGCCCTAGCAGTGATCCTTGAAGAACCACTTCTATCCCTTACTGTCACTATCATTCAGGAAATCACTTACCCACTGGAACGCTCTACCTTTTAACATTGTGTCTTCCACTAGTTTCTAATCTCTAGTGTGGTGGTGTATCACCAAGCAGTCCAAGAAGGTGCACTCTGCCCACCACTGTATTTCCTTTATTATCCCCGTCACTGTTATTAAACTCACAAACAACCCGCACGTAAGTTTTAGTCTCCTGTGTGCGGGTTATTTGCGTATTGTTCCAGTCACACTATTGCGCCTTTTAGTCTTTATTATACTACAACAAATTTGCAAAACAGGATTGTCCGCCCCTACATCCAGGCTGGTGTTCTGTAATGAACCTCCTTCCCTCCTGATTGGATGTGTTTCCTGCGTTGCTAGTTTATAGCGCACACCATTTCTCATCCTGTGAATGGTAGCGCAATTAACATCATTACAGATGTCATAATGTGTCTTTCTCAGACTCCACCAGAGTAAAATCGCAAAAAAGTCCCAGTCATTTCCTATATTACAATTACTTCACATAGTTCACATATTCTCATCAAGAAATATCACATTACTGCTATAAAAAATAATATTGGATTACAGTCTTACCTACAAATTATTTTATTTATCTAGTCGACACAAAATGAGGTTAAACTCTCAAGGTGTCAGATCTTATCATTAACACTGGAGATGTTTACCATATCTAGTTAGATATGCATGTAGGTGTCCCTTCGTGTCTCAAGGATTCCTTCACCACCTTTGTCTCTCTTATCATTTCTTCTTTGCCTTCCTAATCTTTGGTCTCTCTTGTTGGTTGACTACTGAACTTTCCTACATCTTGCCTTAGTTGCCTTATTTATATAGTTCCTTCACCCTCCTTCTTATCTCTTTCTTGTTTGCTTCAATTTCAACCATCAGTTTCCTCTCTCTTTCTTGTACCTCCACTTTAAGTCTGATTATTTCATCACCCGTCTTCTCGTCATCATTACTTATTCTTTTCTCCATTTTCTCCAGCATCAAACTTCAGATCCCAAAGACTGATCCCCCTTTGACTTCATTCGTTTCTCCATTCTTTTCCTAAGTCCTGCGATGTGTGCTCTTAAATTATTGGTCATCCCCTTTTTCTTCAGTGTTTCTTTTTACAGCTGTGGAATATTTTCTTGCACTCTCTTCACTCTTGGTAATCGCTTGTTTCTTGTATATTCGTGGGAACTGATGATGTTGACCATGATGTAACCCAATGTTGGGGTTGAATTCGTGTGTGAGGGTTGAAGTTTCAGGTGTAGATTGCAATGGTTTGTATAGGTTGAAGTGGTGTATGTGGATCAAATGTTTGTATCTGATGAATTCAATGTTCATTGACATCGTATAAGCATTTTGGATTGGAATTGTAGGCTGGCGTGATATGTGTGGGTCAGTGTTATAAGTGAGCTGGAGAGTTTGACCTAGGAGTTGGTTATATCACGTGGTTGTTTTGTCCAGGGGGTAGTTATATCACGTGGTTGTTTTGTCCAAGGGGTAGTTATATCACGTGGTTGTTTTGTCCAGGGGGTAGTTATATCACGTGGTTGTTTTGTCCAGGGGGTAGTTATATTACTTGGTTGTTTTGACCTAAACAAGATGGGATTCATGGGATGGTATATGTGTGTGTGTGTACTCACCTAGCTGTACTCACCTAGTTGAGGTTGCAGGGGTCGAGTCCTAGCTCCTGGCCCCGCCTCTTTACTGGTCGCTACTAGGTCACTCTCCCTGAACCGTGAGCTTTATCATACCTCTGCTTAAAGCTATGTATGGATCCTGCTTCCACTACATGGCTTCCCAAACTATTCCACTTCTTCACTACTCTGTGGCTGAAGAAATACTTCCTAACATCCTTGTGATTCATCTGTGTATGTGTGTTGTCTGTGCATGTGAGAATTGCGTGCAGGCTGTATTTGTCAGGTGTGGAGTGTAGACAGGCAGTGCGACAGACCACCCAGCACTGGCCAGTAGAGTGACAGTAGTTCTCAGACACTATGTTGGATGTCTTGCTGAAGACAGTCGTGGTGCTAGAACTTTCTTACATATTTTCCGTTCAGTAACCTTCTCTGATGCCAATCAGAGACAAATTAGGAAGAGAGTTGTCTTACTCCAGAACACTCGTAAGTAATCCTAAGTCTGCTTGTCGCTGTAGATCAGAGATCTCAGCAAACCTGTCTGCTTGTCACTGTAGATCAGAGATCTCAGCAAACCTGTCTGCTTGTCACTGTAGATCAGAGATCTCAGCAAACCTGTCTGCTTGTCACTGTAGATCAGAGATCTCAGCAAACCTGTCTGCTTGTCACTGTAGATCAGAGATCTCAGCAAACCTGTCTGCTTGTCACTGTAGATCAGAGATCTCAGCAAACCTGTCTGCTTGTCACTGTAGATCAGAGATCTCAGCAAACCTGTCTGCTTGTCACTGTAGATCAGAGATCTCAGCAAACCTGTCTGCTTGTCACTGTAGATCAGAGATCTCAGCAAACCTGTCTGCTTGTCACTGTAAATCAGAGATCTCA
>NW_026473481.1:0-85000 GCF_026875155.1 Cherax quadricarinatus | reverse complement strand
TCACTTGATGGTGGCTCACTGTCACTTGATGGTGGCTCACTGTCACTTGATGGTGGCTCACTATCACTTGATGGTGGCTCACATATCACTTGATGGTGGCTCACTATCACTTGATGGTGGCTCACTATCACTTGATGGTGGCCTCATTATCACTTGATGGTGGCTCACTATCACTTGATGGTGGCTCACTATCACTTGATGGTGGACTCACTATCACTTGATGGTGGCTCATTATCACTTGATGGTGGCTCACTATCACTTGATGGTGGCTCACTATCACTTGATGGTGGCTCACTATCACTTGATGGTGGCTCACTATCACTTGATGGTGGCTCACTATCACTTGATGGTGGCTATCACTGATGGTGGCTCACTATCACTTGATGGTGGCTATCACGTGATGGTGGCTCACTATCACTTGATGGTGGCTCACTATCACTTGATGGTGGCTCACTATCACTTGATGGTGGCTCATTATCACTTGATGGTGGCTCACTATCACTTGATGGTGGCATCACTATCACTTGATGGTGGCTCACTATCACTTGATGATGGTGGCTCATTATCACTTGATGGTGGCTCACTATCACTTGATGGTGGCTATCACGTGATGGTGGTTCACTATCACTTGATGGTGGCTCACTATCACTTGATGGTGGCTCACTATCACTTCATGGTGGTTCACTATCACTTCATGGTGGCTCACTATCACTTCATTGTGGCTCACTATCACTTGATGATGGTGGCTATCACTTGATGGTGGCTCACTATCACTTGATGGTGGCTCACTATCACTTGATGGTGGCTCACTATCACTTCATGGTGGCTCACTATCACTTCATGGTGGCTCACTATCACTTCATGGTGGCTCACTGTCACTCCCTGCTGGCTCTAGCACTTCATGGTGGCTCTATCACTTCATTGTGGGTCACTATCACTTCATCGTGGGTCACTATCACTTCCTGGGGGTCACTATCATTCATCACTATCACTGCCTCATGGCTCACTATCATTCATCACTATCACTTCCTGGTGGCTATCATTCACTATCACTACCTGGTGGCTCACTATAATTCACTATCACTACCTGGTGGCTCACTAACAATTTCTTGCGGCTTAGTATCATTCATCACTACGACTTCCTGGTGGCTCCCTATCACTTCCTGGTGGTTATCACTTCCTGGAGGCTTACGATCACTGCCTAGTGACTCACTATCATTCATGATTATCACTTCCTTGTGGCTCACTATCACTTGATGGTGGCTCACTATCACTTGATGGTGGCTCACTATCACTTGATGGTGGCTATCACGTGATAGTGGCTCACTATCACTTGATGGTGGCTATCACGTGATGGTGGCTCACTATCACTTGATGGTGGCTCACTATCACTTGATGGTGGCTCACTATCACTTGATGGTGGCTCACTGTCACTTGATGGTGGCTCACTGTCTCTTGATGGTGGCTCACTCTCACTTGGTGGTGGCTCACTATCACTTGATGGTGGCTCACTGTCACTTGATGGTGGCTCACTATCACTTGATGTGGCTCACTATCACTTGTTTGGTGGCTCACTATCACTTGATGGTGGCTCACTATCACTTGATGGTGGCTCACTATCACTTGATTGGCTCACTATCACTTGATGGTGGCTCACTATCACTTGATGGTGGCTCACTATCACTTGATGGTGGCTCACTATCACTTGATGGTGGCTCACTGTCACTTGATGGTGGCTCACTGTCACTTGATGGTGGCTCACTATCACTTGATGGGGGCTCACTGTCACTTGATGGTGGGCTCACTGTCACTTGATGGTGGCTCATTGTCACTTGATGGTGGCTCACTATCACTTGATGGTGGCTCACTATCACTTGATGGTGGCTCACTGTCACTTGATGGTGGCTCACTATCATTGTGGTGGCTCACTATCACTTGATGGTGGCTCACTATCACTGATGGTGGCTCACTGTCACTTGATGGTGCTCACTATCACTTGATGGTGGCTCACTGTCACTTGATGGTGGCTCACTATCACTTGATGGTGGCTCACTGTCACTTGATGGTGGCTCACTGTCACTTGATGGTGGCTCACTATCACTTGATGGTGGCTCACTGTCACTTGATGGTGGCTCACTATCACTTGATGGTGGCTCACTATCACTTGATGGGGGCCCTCACTGTCACTTGATGGTGGCTCACTGTCACTTGATGGTGGCTCACTATCACTTGATGGTGGCTCACTATCACTTGATGGTGGCTCACTATCACTTGATGGTGGCTCACTATCACTTGATGGTGGCTCACTGTCACTTGATGGTGGCTCACTGTCACTTGATGGTGGCTCACTGTCACTTGATGGTGGCTCACTATCACTTGATGGTGGCTCACTATCACTTGATGGTGGCTCACTATCACTTGATGGTGGCTCTCTATCACTTGATGGTGGCTCATTATCACTTGATGGTGGCTCACTATCACTTGATGGTGGCTCACTATCACTTGATGGTGGCTCACTATCACTTGATGGTGGCTCATTATCACTTGATGGTGGCTCACTATCACTTGATGGTGGCTCACTATCACTTGATGGTGGCTCACTATCACTTGATGGTGGCTCACTATCACTTGATGGTGGCTCACTATCACTTGATGGTGGCTATCACGTGATGGTGGCTCACTATCACTTGATGATGGCTATCACGTGATGGCGGCTCACTATCACTTGATGGTGGCTCACTATCACTTGATGGTGGCTCACTATCACTTGATGGTGGCTCATTATCACTTGATGGTGGCTCACTATCACTTGATGGTGGCTCACTATCACTTGATGGTGGCTCACTATCACTTGATGATAGTGGCTCATTATCACTTGATGGTGGCTCACTATCACTTGATGGTGGCTATCACGTGATGGTGGCTCACTATCACTTGATGGTGGCTCACTATCACTTGATGGTGGCTCACTATCACTTCATGGTGGTTCACTATCACTTCATGGTGGCTCACTATCACTTCATTGTGGCTCACTATCACTTGATGATGGTGGCTATCACTTGATGGTGGCTCACTATCACTTGATGGTGGCTCACTATCACTTGATGGTGGCTCACTATCACTTCATGGTGGCTCACTATCACTTCATGGTGGCTCACTATCACTTCATGGTGGCTCACTGTCACTCCCTGCTGGCTCTAGCACTTCATGGTGGCTCTATCACTTCATTGTGGGTCACTATCACTTCATCGTGGGTCACTATCACTTCCTGGGGGTCACTATCATTCATCACTATCACTGCCTCATGGCTCACTATCATTCATCACTATCACTTCCTGGTGGCTATCATTCACTATCACTACCTGGTGGCTCACTATAATTCACTATCACTACCTGGTGGCTCACTAACAATTTCTTGCGGCTTAGTATCATTCATCACTACGACTTCCTGGTGGCTCCCTATCACTTCCTGGTGGTTATCACTTCCTGGAGGCTTACGATCACTGCCTAGTGACTCACTATCATTCATGATTATCACTTCCTTGTGGCTCACTATCACTTCCTGGTGGCTCACAAATTATTCATCACTATCACTGCATGGTGGCTTACTATCACTCCCTAGGGGTTCACTCTCATTCACTATCATTACCTGGTGGCTCACTAACACTTTCTGGTGGTTCACTATCATTCATCACTATCACTGCCTTGTGGCTTTCATTCATCACTATCACTGCCTTGTGGCTCACTATCACTTCCTGGTGGCTATCATACATCACTATCACTGTCTTGTGGCTCACTATCATCACTATCACTGCCTGGTGGCTCACTGTCATTCTCCACTATCCCTGCCTGGTGGCTCACTAGCATTCATCACTAACACTATCTGGTGGCTCACTGTCAATCATTTCCATCACTGCCTGGTGGCTATCATTGATCACTATCACTTCCTGGTAGCTCACTATCATTCATCACTATCATTGCCTGGTAGCTCACTGTCATTCATCACCATCACTGCCTTGTGGTTCACTACCATTCATAACTATCACTGTCTGTAGCTCACTCTCATTATCACTGCCTGGTGGCTCTGTCATTCATCACTATCATTTCCTTGTGACTCACTTTCATTCATCACTATCACTGCTTGGTGGCTCACTATCACTTCCTGGTTGCTCAGTATCACTTCCTGTTGGCTCACTATCATTCATCACTATCACTGCTTGGTGGCTCACTTTCATTCATCACTATCACTGTCTGGTGGCTCACTAACATTCTTCACTATCACTGCTTGGTGACTCACTATCATTCATCACTATCACTGCCTGGTGGCTCACTATCATTCATCACTGTCACTGCCTGGTGACTCACTATCATTCATCACTATCAGTGTTTGGTGACTCACTATCATTCATCACTTTCAGTGTTTGGTGACTCACTATCATTCATCACGATCACTGCCTGGTGGCTCACTAGTATTCATCACTATCACCGCCTGGTGGCTCACTATCACGGCCTGGTAGCTCACTATCACGGCCTGGTAGCTCACTATCACGGCCTGGTAGCTCACTATCATTCATCATTGTCACTGCTTGGTGGCTCACTGTCATTCATCACTATCACTGCCTGTAGCTATCATTATCACTGCCTTTTGGTTCTCTGTCATTCATCACTATCACTTCCTTGTGGCTCACTATCACTTCCTGGTTGCTCAATAACTCTTCCTGTTGGCTCACTATCATTCATCACTATCACTGCTTAATGGCTCACTATCATTCATCACTATCACTGCTTGGTGGCTCACTAACATTCATCACTATCACTGCTTGGTGGCTCACTCTCATTCATCACTATCACTGCCTGGTGGCTCACTTTCATTCATCACTATCACTGCCTGGTGGCTCACTAACATTCATCACTATCACTGCCTGGCGGCTCACTATCAGTCGTTACTGTCACTACCTGGTGGCTCACTATCACTACTTGGTGACTCACTATCACTGTCACTGCCTGGTGGCTCACTATCATTCATCACAACTAATGCCTGGTGGATCAACTATCATTCATCACTATCAATGCCGGGTGGATCACTATCATTCATCACTATCAATGCCTGGTTGGATCACTATTATTCATCACTATCAATGCCTGGTGGATCACTATCATTCATCACTATCAATGCCTGGTGGATCACTATCATTCATCACTATCAATGCCTGGTGGATCACTATTATTCATCACTATCAATGCCTGGTGGATCACTATCATTCATCACTATCAATGCCTGGTGGCTCACTATCATTCATCACTATCACTGCTTGGTGGTTCACTTGCCGTCTACCAGATCCCTTAGTAGTCCTGCCTGATCCTCATCCAGTTGAATTCTCCTCGTTAGTTTCACATCGTCTGCATGCAAAGGGACGCTTAAGAATCTATTCCTTCTGTCATGTCATTCACATATACTAGAAACAATACAGGTCCTAGGACTGACCACTGTGGTACCCCGCTTGTCACAGGCGCTCACTCTGACACCTCGTCATGTAGAGTGTGTGTGGTGTGTGTGTGTGTGTGTGTGTGTGTGTGTGTGTGTGTGTGTGTGTGTGTATGTGTGTGTGTGTGTGTTGGTGTGTGTGTGTGTGTGTGTGTGTGTGTGTGTGTGTGTGTACGTACTCACTTAATTGTGGTCCAGGCTCCGCTTCTTCACTGATCGCTGCTAGGTCCTCTGTCTCTCTCTGCTCCCTGAGATAAGTCATACCTCGTCTTAAAGCTATGTATGGTTCCTGCCTCCACTACATCACTTGCTAGGCTATTCCACTTCCTGACGACTCTATGACTGAAGAAATACTTCCTAACATCCCTGTGACTCGCCTGAGCCTTCAGTTTCCAATTGGGACCCCTTGTTTCTGTTTTCCCCCCTCTCTGGAACATCCTGTATCTGTTCCTGCCTCCACTACGTCGCTTGCCAGACTATTCCATTTCCTGACAACTCTGTGACTAAATAAATACACCCTAACATCCCTTTAACTCATCTGAGTCTTCAATTTCCTATTGTGAACCCTTGTGTCTGTGTCCCAGTATTTTTAAGTCGTTATCATGTCTTCCCTGACCCTCCTGTTCTCCAGTGTCGTCAGGCCGATTTCCGTTAACCCTTTCTCGTAGGATATTCCCCTTAGCTTTGGAACTAGTCTTGTTGCGAATCAATGCACTTTCTTTAATTTCTCAACGTGCTTGACCAGGTGTGGGTTCCAAACTGGAACCCCACTGGGCCCGACATACACGGTGTATAGAGTCTTGAACAATTCCTTACTGAGGTATCGTAACGCTATTCTCAGGTCTGCCAGGAGCTCAATACTGCAGCAGCTATCTGGTTGATGTGCACCTTAGGACATGCGCTTGGTATTATACTCACCCCTTTCCTTGAGTGAGGTTTGTAGTCTTTGCCCACCTAGACTAAACTCTGTCTGCGGTCTTCTTTGCCCTTCTCCGATCTTCATGACTTTACATTTGGCGGGGTTAAATTCGAGGAGCTAGTTGTTGGACCAGTCTTGCAGCCTGTCCTGGTCTCTTTGTAGTCCTGCCTGATCCTCATCCGAATTAATTCTCCACATGAGCTTCACATCATCTGCAAACAGGGACACTTCCGAGTCTATCCCTTCCATCATGTCATTCATATACACCAAAAATAACACTGGTCCTAGGAGTGACCCCTGTGGAACCCCGCTCTTCAGAGGCTCCCACTGACACCTCGACATGTGCCATGACTCGTTATTGCCGCCTTGTCAGGTATTCTCTGATCCATTGCAATGCCTTTCCTGTTATGGGTGCCTGATCCTCTAGCTTTTGCATTAATCTCTCGTGAGGAATTGTGTCGAAGGCCTTCTTGCAGTCCAAGAAAATGCATTCTACCCACCCCTCTTTCTAGTGTCTTACTGCAGTTACCTTGTCATAAATCTCCAATAGGTTTGTGACACAGGATTTTCTTTTTATGAATCCATGCTGGTTGTCGTTTATAAGCTTGTTTCACTCTAGGTGCTCCACCATTCTCCTGATAATCTTCTCCATGACTTCGCATACTATACACGTCAATGACACTGGTCTGTAGTTTAGTGCCTCGTGTCTGTCTCCTTTCTTAAAAATGGGGACTACATTTGCCATCTTCCATATCTCAGGTATTTGCCCAGTTGCAATGAATGTGCTGAAAATTATTGTCATTGGAACACACAACATCTCTGCTCCCTCTCTAAGGACCCACGAAGAGAAGTCCGGTCCCACGGCCTTTGAGGTATGAAGTTCGTTTAGCAGCTTTTTCACCTCCTCCTTAGTTGTGTGTATCTCACCCAACACTTGTTGGTATATCCCTTGTTAGTGTACCCTCCTGTTCTGACTTCCAGAGTCCTTTCTGTCTCCACTGTAAATACTCCCTTAAATCTCATGTTGAGCTCCTCACATACTTCTTGGTCGTTTCTTGTGAGCTCCCCACCTTCCTTCCTCAGCTTGATTATTTGGTCATTGTCTGTTGTCTTCCTCATGTGGCTATACAAGAGCTTCGAGTCAGACTTGACCTTCGATGCTATGTCGTTTTTGTGCTGTCGCTGGGCCTCCCTCCTTATCTGTGCATTTTCATTTCTGGCTCGTCGACTAATCTCTGTTTTCTTGGGTCCTTTGTCTTCCGTACTTTTTCCATTCTTTGGTACACTTACTGTTTGCTCCCTACACCTTTGGGAACAAACCTCTCCTCAGCCTCCTTCCATTTTGTCACATAGTCCATCATTTCATTAACTGAAATGATGGACTATGTGACAACAACCTCTTGCAGGAAGTTCTTCATGCCTGTGTAGTCTCCCTTTTTGTAGTTTGGCTTCTCCCATCCTACTCCTGTTACCCTTTCCACCTGTAACTCGACTATGTATTCAAAGCTCAGAACCACGTAATCACTAGCTCCAAGGGGCCTTTCATATGTGATGTCCTCGATGTCCGAACTACTCAGGGTGAATACGAGGTCCAGTCATGCTGGTTCATCTCACTCTCTCTTTGGTAGTGTTCCTAACATGTTGATGCATGAAGTTTTCCAGTACTACTTTCATCATCTTGGCTCTCCATGTTTTGGGACCCCTATGCGGCTCCAGGTTTTTCCAGGCAATCTCCTTGTGACTGAAATCACCCATGACTAGTAGCTTTGCTCTACCCGTGTGAGCTCTTCTTGCCACCTCAGCTAGTGTATCCACCAATGCTCTGTTGCTCTCTTCACATTCTTCTCTTGGCTTTCTGCAGTGGCTTGTACATCACTGTAATGACTACCTTATGTCCCCAGACTGAATTGCACCTATGTATTACCTTCCTCCCATTTCGTCCAATCCTTCCGTTTTCTCAAATCTGCATCAGTTTTTAATGAGCAGTGTAACTCTTCCCCCCTCTGCATCCCTTACCTTTCCTCAGGATCTGATATCCAGGTGGGTAGACTGCATCTGTTACCATCCCGGTTAGTTTTGTTTCTGTTGTGCAAGAAAGGTATAAAATACCGACAATATGAAAGTTAAGACACATGTGCAACATCTGGATATCTTTATTGTAGACGTTTCGCCATCCAGTGGCTTTATCAATACAGATTCTAGGACATAATAGGAAGACAGTAGAACTATATACAAAAGATGAGGTAATCAGTCCCTCGGCCTTGGAGTTAGTGTTCACAGCATCGTGGTGGAGGAGAATCTGGAGCAAAGGCAAGAAGACTGGCGTTTATATAGGCGTCAGTGGAAGGGACGGGCAGCAGACGAGGGCAGTCACTGGTAGGCGGGATTCCCCAGTGGAAGTAGGTCCTTCCCAAAGAGATGGGTTAGTTGCAGCAGCCGTGAAGAAGGTCTTGTAGATGTCCTCTGAACCAAGATTCCATGATGTTGCAGTGTCTGACAAGTTGTGCAAGAAAGGTATAAAATACCGACAATATGAAAATTAAGACACATGTGCAACATCTGGATATCTTTATTGTATTGATAAAGCCACTGGATGGCGAAACGTCTACAATAAAGATATCCAGATGTTGCACATGTGTCTTAACTTTCATATTGTCGGTATTTTATACCTTTCTTGCACAACTTGTCAGACACTGCAACATCATGGAATCTTGGTTCAGAGGACATCTACAAGACCTTCTTCACGGCTGCTGCAACTAACCCATCTCTTTGGGAAGGACCTACTTCCACTGGGGAATCCCGCCTACCAGTGACTGCCCTCATCTGCTGCCCGTCCCTTCCACTGACGCCTATATAAACGCCAGTCTTCTTGCCTTTGCTCCAGATTCTCCTCCACCACGATGCTGTGAACACTAACTCCAAGGCCGAGGGACTGATTACCTCATCTTTTGTATATAGTTCTACTGTCTTCCTATTATGTCCTAGAATCTGTTTTGATAAAGCCACTGGATGGCGAAACGTCTACAATAAAGATATCCAGATGTTGCACATGTGTCTTAACTTTCAGTTTTGTTTCTGTAAGTGCTATGATGTCTGGGAACGTCTCCTTGATTCTATCATGCCATTCATCACATTTGTTATTCCATCCACATTCGTATACTAAACCTTCAACTTCTGTTCTAAAACTGTGGTCTGGGGAGAACGTTGGGGTTGGGGAAGCGGGAGACCTGTCAGGGAACTATGGGGGGTTTCTGTAGGGGTGGAGTGATAGGAGGTGGGGCAATGGGTAGTGGTAGGGTTTTGGTTAGATTGTTCGGTTGCATTGGGGTTGTGTGTGTGTGTGTGTGTGTGTGTGTGTGTGTGTGTGTGTTGTACTCTCAGCCTAGCACACAGACACCTCTGCCTCCTGCTACCATTTCCAGGCCACTTCTAAATATTTTGTCATATCCTATAGCCTCTAATTCTGTTTCGCAATTTTGCGTGCCTTGAGCTCAGTAACTGGCCCTCAGGACTTAACTCGGCAGCTCAACGCTCATTTAATTGCCTTTAAAACTTTAGCCATCTGCCTTTGTTCCCTCATCCCTCTACTCTGACTACTGCCTCCTCCTACTGGTTACAGCTTACACTCACTCAAGTTAATACATTATCTTTCAACCGGTAACTTCCAACTGTTGTTCTTCACCTGTATTCCCCCATTCACTGTTCTCTAACAACTACACAGTTATTATCATTTATCTACAGTCAAATGACCCTTTTTTTCTAGCTATTATCTTCTATCACATTACCTTTATCCTCTAACTACTATCTTGAAAAATTACTCTTCCAGCTAATACTTCCCATCAACCACTGTACAACAACTACTATTTCTTAGTACTATCCTCTAAACATTCAATACCAGACACTACCATAGTTCTTCATGTCTTCTGCAACTATAATCTACGCCCACTCACCACCTCATTCTAATTTTAATGTAAAATTTAAAACTTATAAGAACTGACATAAGCTCTTCACCTGGGTTTACAGATGGGTCTACTGAGCTGTTTTGTAGACGGGAGAAAGAATATTCCCAGGATTCACTCGCTCTCCTTTAAAGATTTAAAAACCTTTTAAATATATTTATCCCAAATGTTTGTTTTCCATATTTATATTTAAATTAAAGCAAACACCCAACTAAACCCCAAATTTTTGAAAACATTACCGTAATACAAATTTTGATTTTCCCTAAAGTCAAAGGGACTTTTACTTTTATTTAAATTTATTTTGTGTGAGAAGGGATGGCTATTTCCCAAAAAGCTCCCGGGATAAGCAAGTGAGCGTGAGACAGAAACACCAACTTACTATTTCCACATGTAAATTTTAAACCCACGTTTTTAAAAAGACACCTGCTTTTCCCTGTTCCCCCATCAGTGTAAAAGGGGGGAAACCGGGGGTGTTAGTGGCTGGTGGGGGTAAATCCTGGGAAAAAAAACTGCCCTAATTTGGGGGAAGAAATGCCCCAGATAAAAAGGGGTTTTTGTAAAAATTTAGTAGGGTCTTTTGATGCCCAGCTTTTTGGTCTGTTTACCTTGTACATGAACTTGTTTTTCCTTGTACATGTGTTTTGTTTTCCCTTTTTAAAAATTTTTTGTCTTGTTACCTTTTTAATTTTCTTTTTTTCCCTTGTAAAATGTACTTGTATACCTTGCAGGGTACTTGTAAAACCTTGTACTTTGTGTTTGGTATTCCTTTTGTACTTGTATTTTTTGAAATATTTTAACAGGGGTTACTTGTATACCTTTTTTCATGTACTGGTATACCTCGTACATTTTATTGTTATTTTGTACTTTGTATTTTTTTTACCTTGTACATGAAACTTACTTTAATTGTACATGTTTGTATCCCTTTTTGTAAATTGTACTTGCATCCCCTTGAAACATGTACTTGCTCCCTTTGGGTACGGGTCCCTTGATCCCTTGTACTTGTACTTGTATACCTTGTACTACTTGTTAAAGATACTATATTATTATTTGAAATTGCAGGGCCCCCCCCCCCCCCCCCCCCCACCCCCAATTTAAACAGGGAAAAAAATTTTTTTTAAGCAAAAAAATTTTTTATTGACACGGGTTAATTTTTTGAAGCTTGTGGGTTTTTTTTAAAGTTTTTGGAAGTATTGAGGAGGTTTAAAGGTACGTAGCCTCCCCGCGTCTTGTTTTTTGAGCTTAACCCTGCAGCGCATTTTTGTTAAAGGCATAGCTCGCGGGGGGTTCATTTTTGTTTTTGAACAACCCCTTGCAGCGTCTTTGTTTGTTAAAAACATACCCTCGCAGCGTCATGTTTGTTGAACTTTTACCTTTGGGCAGCTTTCTTGGTTTGTTTTAACTTGGCCTTGCGGAAATCATGTTTGTTGAAATTACCCTTTTGGCCCCTCTTTTTGTTAAAAAATAGCCTTGCAGCGTCATGTTTGTTGAGCATACCCTCGCGGCTTTTCTTTTTTTGTTGAACTTTTACCCCGGGCGGGAATTCATGTTTGTTAAAAATTTCCCTTTTGGCAGAAACCCAAATTGTTTGTTGGGAACATGGCCTTGCAGCACCCATTTTTTGTTGAAAAATACCCTTTTCCCAACTTTCATGTTTTTTTTTTTTGAAAACAAAAGCCTTGCAGCTTCATGTTTGTTGGGAAATAGCCTTGCAGCGTCATGTTTGGGGGAGCATTAGCCTCGGGGCGTCTTTGTTTGTTGAACATACCCCTTGCAGCACCCAGTTTTTTGGGAACTTTGCCTTGCAGCGTCATGTTTTTTTGGGAACTTTTACCCTTTGGGCAGGCGTTTTTTTGTTTTTTTTTTGGGAGCATAGCCTCGCAGGGTCATTTTTTTGTTAAACCCATAGCCTCGCGGCCCGTCATGTTTTTTTTTAAACCCTAGCCTTGAAGCGTATGTTTTTTTTGAACATAGCCTCGCAGCGTCATTTTTTGTTGAAACATAGCCTCGCAGGGGGTCTTGTTTTTTTTAAAACCAAAACCCTTTGCAGCGCCCATGTTTGTTGAACATACCCTTTCCGCGGGCGTCTTGTTTTTTTAAAACATGGGCCCTCGCGCGTCATGTTTGTTGAACATAGCCTGGCAGCGTAGGTTTGTTGAAACAAAACCCCTGGGCCAGCTTTCTTTTTTTTTGTTGAAACTTTTTGGGGCCTTGCAGCGTCTTTTTTTGTTAAAACATACCCTTTTGAGCGTCTGTTTGTTGAACTTTCCCTCGCGGGGTTCAGTTTGTTGAAATAGCCTCGCAGCGTCATGTTTTTTTTGAACTAGCCTCGAGCGTCATGTTTGTTGAACAATTACCCTTTTGCAGCGTCATGTTTGTTGAGCAAAAGCCTCCCCGCTTTCATGTTTGTTGAAACATACCCTTCGCAGCTTTTCTTTGGTTTTTTTGGGAGCATACCCCCTCCAGCTTTTAAATGTTTTTTTTAAAACATGGGCCTCCCCAGCTTCTGTTTGTTTGGCCTTAGCCTGCGGGATCATTTTTGGGTTAAACATAGCCTTGCGGCCGTTTTTTGTTGAAGATAGCCTGCGCGTCATTTTTTGTTGAGCATAGCCTCCCCAGCGCCCATGTTTTTTTAAACAAAACCCTGGGCGGGGTTTTTATTGTTTGTTGGGCCATAGCCTGGGCAGCGTAAATTGTTTTTTGGGAGCAAAAGCCTCCCCAGCGTCATGTTTGTTAAAAACATAGCCCTTCGCGGGTAATGTTTTGTTGGGAGCATGGGGCCCCCGCGCGTCATGTTTTGTTGAACATAGCCTCGCAGCGTCATGTTTTTTTTTTTGAACTACCCCTCGCCCCCGGTTCTTGTTTGTTGGCATACCCTTTTGCAGCGTAGGTTTTTTGGGGAGCATACCCTTCTTTAGGTCATGTTTTTTTAAAAATTTGCCTCGCGGGCGTCATGTTTTTTTTAAACTTTTACCCTCGCAGCTCATGTTTGTTGAACAAATTTTTGGCGGCGTCATTTTTGTTGAAATAAGCCTTTCCGCAGCGTCATGTTTTTTGGGAACATAGGCCTGGGGGCCAAAGCCCGCCCAATTGTTTGTTAAAAACAATACCCCCTTGCAGCGTCATGTTTGTTGAGCTTATGCCTTGCACCCCGGTTCAGTTTTTGAACTTAGCCTCGCAGCGTCATGTTTTTTGGCCCTTAGCCTTGCGGGCCGTCATTTTTTTGTTAAAACATACCCCCTGCAGCGTCATTTTTTTTGTTAAAACATACCCCCTTGCACCCGTCATTTTTGTTGGGGCTTACCCTCGCGGGGCATTCCCATTTTTTTTTTTAAAACTTTTGCCTTGCGCGTCAGTTTTTTGTGCTAGCCTTCCGCCGCGTCATTTTTTGTTAACAAAAGCCTCGCAAGCCGTCAGTTTTTTTGAAACATACCCGGGGCCCCGCGTCATTTTTTTGTTAAAACATACCCTTTTCGCCCTTTATGTTTTTTGGGAACTTTCCCCTTGCAGCATCATGTTTTTTTTGAACATACCCTCGCAGGTCATGTTTGTTGAACATACCCTTGCAGCGTCATGTTTGTTGGCATGGGCCTCGCAGGTCATGTTTGTTAAAACAAAAGTTTGCAGCGTCATGTTTGTTGAGCATGCCTCGCGGTCATGTTTGTTGAACATAGCCTCCCCAGCGCCCATTTTTTTTTGTTAAACCCTTTGGCCTTCCCAGCGGGTCAGGGTTTGTTGAACATGGGCCTCGCAGGGGTCATTTTTTTGTTGAAACATCCCTTTTCCCCGCGCTGTTTTTTTTTGAGCTTTAGCCTCGCAGCGTCTTGTTTTTTTGAACTACCCCCTTGAGCTTTTCCTGTTTTTTGAGCTTTTTTAGCCTCGAAAAGGGGTAAATGTTTTTTTGAACTTGGCCCGCGCTTTCATGTTTTTTGGGAAAATACCCTTTCGCAGCGTCATTTTTTTGTTGAAACATACCCTCGCGCGTCAGGGTTTGTTGAACTTTTTACCCTTGCGATCATGTTTGCGGGGTTTCAAAAGTTTCCGGGCCGTCATGTTTGTTGAAATAGCCCCCCCCCGAAAGCAATCATGTTTTTTGAACATAGCCTCCCCGCATCAGTTTTTTAAAACAAAACCCTTTCGCACCCTCATGTTTGTTGAAAATTAAACCCCCGGCAGCGTCATGTTTGCTGAACTTTTGGCCTTTTTTTTCGCAGCGTCATTTTTGGGTTAAAACTTTTAGCCTCGCGGTCATGTTTTTTTGAACTACCCT
This sequence comes from Cherax quadricarinatus, assembly GCF_026875155.1. Classification (NCBI taxonomy): domain Eukaryota; kingdom Metazoa; phylum Arthropoda; class Malacostraca; order Decapoda; family Parastacidae; genus Cherax; species Cherax quadricarinatus. Next base: position 70,370 of record NW_026473481.1, on the reverse strand, counting down.
CGCAGCTCATGTTTGTTTTGAAAAAATAGTTTTTTGGCAGCCATTTGGTTTGTTTGAACTTAGCCTCGCACGTCATGTTTGTTAAAACATAGCCTCGCGGGCAAAATTGTTTGTTAAAACATAGCCTCGCGCTCATGTTTGTTGAACATGCCCCGCAGCCGTCATTGTTTGCTGAACATACCCTTCGCAGGCCCGGGTTTGTTAAACATAGCTCGCAGCGTCATTTTTGTTGCCCAATGGGCCTGGGGCCAGAAAATCATGTTTTTTAACCCTACCCTTTTCCCAGCATCATGTTTTTTTTGAACAAGCCTCGCAGCGCCCAATGTTTGTTGAAAAATACCTCGCAGCATCGGGTTTTTTTAAACCCAAAAGCCTCGCGCGTCATTTTTTGTTTGAACTAGCCTCGCAGCGCCCTTGTTTGTTGAACTAGCCTCGCCGGCGTCATTTTTTTGTTGAACATACCCCTCGCAGGGGGTCATTTTTTTTTTGAACAAACCCTCGCGGGCTTTTCCATTTTTGGGTTGAACATACCCTTTTTCCCGCATCATTTTTGGTTGAACATAGCCTGAAAGCTCTTTTTTTAACATGCCTTGCAGCATCCATGTTTTGTTGAACATAGCTCGCAGCGTCTTTTTTTTTGGGGGAACATAGCCTCGAAAAGCGCCCATGTTTTTTTAAAAACCTAGCCTGGGTCCCCGTCATTTTTGTTGAACATACCCTCGCAGCTTCTGTTTGTTGAACTTTGCCCCCGGCGGGCGTCAGGGTTTGTTGAACATAGCCTAGCAGATCAGGGTTTTGTTTGAACAAAACCCTTTGGGCCCCCGTCTGTTTGTTGAAATACCCTTTTCCCAGCATCATGTTTGTTGAACAAAACCCTCGCAGCATAAATTGTTTTTTTAAAACTTTTTAAGGCCCGCAGCGTAAATTTTTGTTGAAATAGCCTTGCGGGCAATGTTTGTTGAACATAGCCGCAGGTATTTTTGTTGAACAAACCCTTGAGCGTAATTTTTTGGTTAAAAATAGCCCTGGCAGCTTTTCATGTTTGTTGAACATAGCCTGGGGGAGGCATCATGTTTTGTTGAACTTTAGCCCCGCGTAATGTTTGTTAAAAAATAGCCTCCCCAGCGTCTTTTTTGGGTTTAGACATACCCCTCAGCGTCTTTTATGTTGTTGCCCCTTTGCCTTAAAGGCATCATGTTTTTTTGAACTTGCCTCGCAGGGGGTCATGTTTGTTAAAACCTTTACCCTTTGGCAGCGTCATGTTTGTTGAACATGGGCCTCGCACCTTTCATGTTTTTTAAAATAGCCTCGCCCCATCATGTTTGTTGAACATAGCCCTCGCAGCGCTTGTTTGTTGAACATAGCCTCCCCAGCGTCATGTTTGTTGAACTTTGTCCCCAGATCAGGGTTTGTTGAACTAGGCCTCCCCGGCTTTCATTTTGTTGAAATAGCCCCCGCGCTTTCTTTTTTGTTGAACATAGCCTTTGGGAAAGCGCATGTTTTTTAAAACATGGCCTGGGCCAAGCGTCATGTTTTTTTTGAAAATAGCCTCGCAGCGTTTTGGTTTGTTAAACATAGCCTTGCAGCGTTTGTTTTTTTAAAACTTTAAAACCCTTTTTGAAAGCGCCCATTTTTGATGAAACAAAAGCCTTGCAGCGTCATGTTTGTTGAACAAGCCTCGCCGCATCTTTTTGTTGAACATACCCTGGGCACCCGTCAGGGGTTTGTTGAAATGGGCCCTTGCAGCGTAGGTTTTTTGGAACATACCCTCGCGGCATATGTTTTTTTTTTGAAATAGCTCCCCGCATCTGTTTGTTGAACATTAGCCCCCCCCCCCGGGGGTCATGTTTTTTGGGAACATGGGCCCCCCGCAAGCGTCTTGTTTGTTAAAACATAGCCTCGCAGCATAAAGTTTGTTGAACATAGCCTCCCCAGCGTCCCCGGTTTTTTTGAACATAGCCTCGCCAGGCGTCATGTTTTTTTGAACATACCCTTTTCACGTCATGTTTGTTGAACCAAGCCCCCGCAAGCGTATTTTTTGTTGAACATGGGCCTCGAAAGCGTTCATGTTTTTTTTGAACATGGCCCTTTTTCAGGTCTTTGTTTGTTAAAACTACCCTTTGGGCCAACCCGCCCATTTTTGATGAACACCCCCTTTGGGCAGCGTCATTTTGTTGAACTTACCCTTTGCAGCGTAAATGTTTGTTGAACATACCCTTCCCACCCTTTCAGGGTTTGTTTGAACATACCCTTTCAGCGCCCATGTTTGTTGAACTTTACCCTCGCACGTCATTTTTGTTGAACTTTACCCCTTGGGGCGTCATGTTTGTTGAACATAGCTTGCAGCGTCATTTTTGTTGAACATGCCTTGCAGCGCATGTTTGTTAAAACTTACCCTTGAAAGAAATTTTGTTTTTTGAACTAGCCTCGCGGGGTCATTTTTTTTAAACATAGCCTTGCAGCATCATGTTTGTTGAACTAGCCCGCGGGCCGTCATGTTTGTTGAACATACCCTTTGGGGCAAGAAATAAATTTTTTGGTTGAAAATACCCTTTTTGAGCGCGTCATTTTTGTTAAAATAGCCTCGCGGCTCATGTTTGTTAAAAACATACCCTTGCAGCGTTTTGTTTTGTTGGGAACATACCCTCGCGGGCGTCATGTTTTTAAACCCAATAGCCTTGCAGAAATCATGTTTTTTTGAAATAGCCCGCGCTCCCCCCCAAAAACCCCCCCCGGTTTTTGTTTGTTGAACATACCCTTTGCAGCCAACATGTTTGATGGAAAATTTTTAAGGCCTGAGCGTCATTTTTTGTTGAACCCATACCCTTTTGCCAGGTTTTAATGTTTTTTTGGGAAACAAAAACCCTTTTTGCAGCGTTGTTTTTTGAACACCTTTCGCAGCGCCCTGTTTTTTTTGAAAACAAAACCCTTGCAAGGGGGTCATGTTTTTTTTGAACATAGTTTTCGGCAGCTTTCATGTTTTTTTTTGAAAAATTTAGCCTTGCCGATCATGTTTTTTGGGGAAAAATATTTTTTTGGCAGCGGTTCAGGGTTTTGTTTGAAACTACCCTTTTCCCCACTTTCTTGTTTTTTTTTTTTTTTTTTTTTGTTGAACATAGCCTCGCAGCTTTTCATTTTTTTGTTGAACATAGCCTTTTGAAATTTCAGTTTTTTGAACTTTAGCCCTTCCCCCGGGGGCCGTCATGTTTTTTTTGAACAAAACCCTTGCAGCTTATGTTTGTTAAAACATACCCCTTGCTCATCTGTCTGTTTTGAAAATAGCCTCGCAGAATCAATGTTTTTTTTGTTGAACAAAAAGCCCCCGCAGCATAAAGTTTTTTGGGACATAGCCTTGCAGCTTTTCTTTTTTTTTTTGGGAACATACCCCTTGCAGCTTTTAAAGTTCGTTTTAAAATATTTCCCCGCAGGGGCATGTTTGTTTGAAAAAAATACCCTTTGGGCAGCTTTTCAATGTTTTTGGGAAGTTTTTGGGGGCCTCGCGGGCTTCTTTTTCTTTTTTTGGAAAAAAATACCCTTTGAAGCGTAATGTTTTTTGGGAACAAAGCCTTGCACCCGTTTTTTTTTTGTTGAGTTTGGTTTTTAGGGAAAAAGTTTTGTTTTTTGTTTGTGCGGGTTTTAAAGTGTGTCTTTATGTTGTTTTTTTTTAAAGGGCAAACCAACCAGCATAAAAAATTAAGAAGCTTTTAATTAAAAATTTAAATTTTTTTTTTTCTTTTTTTTTTTTCCCAAAACAAAGGGTTAAAATTGGCCCGTTTAATGTTTTCAGTGGCGCAAAAAAAAACCGATTTGGTTTTAAAAATTTTCCACCCTTTTGTTGTCTCCTCCACTCAAACTGTGTATTTCCAGTGCATCTTTTGCATTTGTGCCCAAAGGACCAGCAAAATAAAAGTGAGTTTGTCGGGGAAGGAATATATGTGTTACAAAACCTGGGTTGTACTCCCCCTATTTTGGGGTTTTGAAAAGGGTCGAGTCATAGCTTTTGGCCCCCCCTTTTTCCTGGGCCGCTACTGGGTCACTCTCCCTGCACCATTAGTTTTATCATACCTCCTCTTAAAGCTATGACTGGATCCTGCCTCCACTACATCGCTTCCCAAACTATTCCACTTCCTGACTACTCTGAAGAAATACTTCCTAACATCCCTATGATTCATCTGTGTCTTCAACTTCCAACTGTGTCCACTTGTTGCTGTGTCCCATCTCTGGAACATTCTGTCTGTCCACCTTGTGAATTCCTCTCAGTATTTTGTATGACGTTATCATGTCCCCCCTATCTCTCCTGTCTTCCAGTGTCGTCAGGTCGATTTCCCTTAACCTCTCCTCGTAGGACATACCCCTTAGCTCTGGGACTAGTCTTGTTGCAAACCTTTGCACTTTCTCTAGTTTCTTTACGTGCTTGGCTAGGTGTGGGTTCCAAACTGGTGCCGCATACTCCAATATGGGCCTAACGTACACGGTGTACAGGGTCCTGAACGATTCCTTATTAAGATGTCGGAATGCTGTTCTGAGGTTTGCTAGGCGCCCATATGCTGCAGCAGTTATTTGGTTGATGTGCGCTTCAGGAGATGTGCCTGGTGTTATACTTACCCCAAGATCTTTTTCCTTGAGTGAGGTTTGTAGTCTCTGGTCCCCTAGACTGTACTCCGTCTGCGGTCTTCTTTGACCTTCCCCAATCTTCATGACTTTGCACTTGGTGGGTTGAACTCCAGGAGCCAATTGTTGGACCAGGTCTGCAGCCTGTCCAGATCTCCTTGTAGTTCTGCCTGGTCCTTGTCCGATTGAATTCTTCTAATCTTCACATCATCTGCAAACAGCGACACTTCGGAGTCTATTCCTTCCGTCATGTAGTTCACAAATACCAGAAACAGCACCGGTCCTAGGATTGACCTCTGTGGAACCCCACTCGTCACAAGCGCCCACTCTGACACCTCGCCTCGTACCATGACTCTCTGCTGTCTTCCTGACAGGTATTCCCTGTCCCATTGTAGTGCCTTTCTTGTTATCCCTGTCTGGTCCTCCAGTTTTTGCACTAATCTCTTGTGTGGAACTGTGTCACACGCCTTCTTACAGTCTAAAAAAATGCAGTCTACCCACCCTTCTCTGTCTTACTGCTTTCACCGTCATAGAACTCCAGTAGGGTTGTGACACAGGATTTCCCGTCCATGAAACCGTGTTGGCTGTTAAGCTCATTTCTTTCTAGGTGTTCCACCACTCTTCTCCTGAAAATCTTCTCCATGACTTTGCATACTATACATGTCAGTGACACTGGTCTGTAGTTTAGTGCTTCATGTCTGTCTCCTTTTTTAAAAAATTGGGACTACGTTTGCTGTCTTCCATACCTCAGGTAATCTTCACTTCTTCCTCGGTTGTATGCATTGTGTCCAAAACTTGGTGGTGTATCCTGCTTCTCCGTCTTTCTGGAGTCCCTTCTGTCTCTGAACACTTCCTTGAATCTCATGTTGAGTTTCTCACATACTTCTCAGTTTTTTCTTGTGATCTCTCCTCCTTCCTTCCTTCCTTAGCCTGATTACCTGGTCCTTGACTGCTGTTTTCTTCCTGATGTGGCTGTACAACAGCTTCTGGTCAGATTTGGCTTTCGCTGCTATCCCATTCTCATACTGCCGTTGGGCCTCCCTTCTTACCTGTGCTTAATTTATTTCTGGCTCTACTACTGGTCTCCTTATTCTCCTGGGTCTTTTGCCTTCTATATTTCTTCCATTCCCTAGCACACTTGATTTATGCCTCCCTGCACCTTTGGGTGAACCATGGGCTCATCCTGGCTTTTTTAGTATTCCTGTTACCCTTGGGAACAAACCTCTCCTCAGTTTCCTTGCATATTGTTATTACGTATTCTATCATCTCGTTCGACATCCCTGTCAGTTCTCTGTCCCACTGAACCCCGTTCTGGAAGTTCGTCATTCTGCGTAGTCCCCTGTCTTGTAGTTTGGCTTCATTTGTCTGGGTCTTCCTGCTCCCCCACTTATAACTCTTTGAATTCGAATCTTAAAACCACATGATTGCTGGCCCCAAGGGGTCTTTCATATGTGATGTCCTCAATATATGTACTACTCAAGGTGAATACTAGGTCCAGTCTTGCTCGTTCATCCTCTCCTCTCTCTCTGGTAGTGTCCCTTACGTGTTGGTACATGAAGTTTTCCAGTAACACCTCCATCATCTTAGTCCTCCACGTTTCTTGGCCCCCATGTCGCTCCAAGTTCTCCCAATCGATTTCCCTGTGGTTGAAGTCACCCATGATCAGTAGCTTCGCCCAGCTCTCATGAGCCCTTCTTGCCACTTGTGTGTGAATACTCACACACGCACTTTGTGTGTGTGTGTGTGTGTGTGTGTGTGTGTGTGTGTGTGTGTGTGTGTGTGTGTGTGTGTGTGTGTGTGTGTGTGTGTGTGGTGCGTGTGTGTGGTGCGTGCGTGTGTGGTGCGTGTGTGTGTGGTGCGTGTGTGAGTGGTGCGTGTGCGGGTGGTGCGTGTGTGGGTGGTGCGTGTGGGTGGTGCGTGTGTGGGTGGTGCGTGTGTGGGTGGTGCGTGTGGGGGTGGTGCGTGTGTGGGTGGTGCGTGTGGGGGTGGTGCGTGTGGGGGTGGTGCGTGTGGGGGTGGTGCATGTGGGGGTGGTGCGTGTGGGGGTGGTGCGTGTGGGGGTGGTGCGTGTGGGGGTGCGTGCGTGTGGGGGTGCGTGCGTGGGTGGGTGGTGCGTGTGTGGGTGGGTGGTGCGTGTGTGGGTGGGTGGGTGGTGCGTGTGTGGGTGGGTGGTGCGTGTGTGGGTGGGTGGTGCGTGTGTGGGTGGGTGGTGCGTGTGTGGGTGGGTGGGTGGGTGGTGCGTGTGTGGGTGGGTGGTGCGTGTGTGGATGGGTGGTGCGTGTGTGGGTGGGTGGGTTGTGCGTGTGTGGGTGGTGCGTGTGTGGGTGGTGCGTGTGTGGGTGGTGCGTGTGTGGGTGGGTGGTGCGTGTGTGGGTGGTGCGTGTGTGGGTGGTGCGTGGGTGGGTGGTGCGTGTGTGGTTGGTGCGTGTGTGGGTGGTGCGTGTGTGGGTGTCCCTTTGGGGTTGCGGGTTTGGGTTGCTCCCTGTGTGGTGGTGCGTGTGTGGTTGGGGGCCGTGTGTGGGTGGTGGTGGTGTACTCACCTATTTGTGGTTGCAGGGGTGAGTCCTAGCTCCTGGCCCCTGTGTGTTTTGTTTTGGTGTGGGGGTGGCTGTTGGGCCCCGTGTGTGTGGGGTGTGTTGTGTGTGGGTGTGTGTGTTGTGTGTGTGTGTGTGTGTGTGTGTGTGTGGTGTGTGTGGTGGTGTGTTGTGTGTGGTGCGTTGGTACTCACCTATTTGTGGTTGCAGGGGTCGAGTTCTAGCTCCTGGCCCCTGTGTGTGTGTGAGTGTGTGTGTTGTGGCGCGGTGTGTGTGTGAGGAGCGTGTGTGTGTGGTGTGTGTGTGTGTGTGTGTGGGGGAGTGTGTGTGTGTGTGTGTGTGTGTGTGTGTGTGTGTGTGTGTGTGGGTTTTGTGTGTGTGTCGTGTGTGTGTGTGTGTCGTGTGTGTGTGTGTCGTGTGTGTGTGTGTGTGTGTGTGTGTGTGTGTGTGTGTGGGGTGTGTGTGTCGTGTGTGTGTGTGTGTGTGTGTGTGGTGTGTCGTGTGGTGTGGTGTGTGTGTGGTGTGTGTGTGGTGTGTGTGTGGTGTGTGTGTGGTGTGTGTGTTGTGTTGTTTTGGTTTTGTGTGTGGTGTGTTTGTGTGTGGTGTGTGTGTGTGGGGTGTGTGGTTGTGGTGTGTGTGTGTGTGTGGTGGTGTGTGTGGTGTGTGGTGTGTGTGTGTGTGGTGTGGTGTGTGTGTGGTGTGTGTGTGTGTGGTGTGTGTGTGTGTAGTGTGTGTGTGGTGTGTGTGTGGTGTGTGTGTGGTGTGTGTGAGGTGTGTGTGCTGTGTGTGGTGGTTTTGTGGTGTGTGTGGTGTGTGTTGGTGTGTGTGTGGTGGTGTGTGTGTGGGGTGTGGGGTGTGTGTGGTGTGTGTGTGTGGGGTTTTGTGTGGTGGTGGTTGTGTGGTTGTGTGTTGGGTTTGGTTGTGTGGGTGTTGTGGTGTGTGGGTGTGTGGGTTGTGGTGTGTGTGGTTGTGTGTGGTGTGTGTGGTGTGTGTGGGGTGTGTGTGTGTGTGTGGTGTGTGTGTGTTTTGTGGTGTGTGTGGTGGTGGTGTGGTGTGTGTGTGTGGTGTGTGTGTGTGGTGTGTGTGTGTGGTGTGTGTGTGTGGTGTGTGTGTGGGGTTTGTGTGTGTGTGGTGTTGTGTGGTGTGTGTGATGAGTGTGTGTGTGTGTGGTGTGTGTGTGTGGTGTGTGTGTGTGGTGTGTGTGTGAGTGTGTGTGTGTGGTGTGTGTGTGTTTGTATGTGGTGTGTGTGGTGCGTGTGTTTGTACTTGCCTAATTGTACTCACCTAATTGTGGTTTCAGGGGTCGAGACTCAGCTCCTGGCCCCGCCTTTTCACTGATCGCTACTGGGTCCTCTCCCTCTCTGCTTCCTGAGCTGTCATATCTCTTCTTAAAACTATGTATGGTTCCTGCCTCTACTACTTCACTTGCTAGGCTATTCCACTTCCTGACGACTCTATGACTGAAGAAATACTTCCTAACGTCCCTGTGACTCGTCTGAGTCTTCAGCTTCAAATTGTGACCCCTTGTTTCTGTGTCCCCTCTCTGGAACATCCTGTCTCTGTCCACCTTGTCTATTCCCCGCAGTATCTTGTATGTCGTTATCATGTCTCCCTAACCCTTTTGTCCTCCAGTGTCGTCAGTCCGATTTCCCTCAACCTTTCTCTATGACATTCCCTGAGCTCTGGACTTAGCCTTGTTGCAAACCTTTGTACTTTCTCTAACTTCTTGACGTGCTTGACCAGGTGTGGGTTCCAGACTGGTGCTGCATACTCCAGTATGGGCCTAACATACACAGTGTACAGTGTCTTCAACGATTCCTTATTAAGGTATCGGAACGCTATTCTCAGGTTCGCCAGGCGCCCGTATGCTGCAGCAGTTATTTGGTTGTGTGCCTCCGGTGACGTGATCGGTGTTATGGTCACCCCAAGATCTTTCTCCCTGATTGAGGTCTGTAGTCTTTGTCCACCTAGCCTATACTCTGTCTGCGGTCTTCTTTGCCCCTCCCCAATCTTCATGACTTTGCATTTGGCAGGGTTGAATTCGAGAAGCCAGTTTCTGGACCACGTTTCCAGCCTGTCCAGGTCTCTTTGCAGTCCTGCCTCATCCTCATCCGATTTAATTCTTCTCATCAGCTTCACATCATCTGCGAATAGGGACACTTCAGAGTCCATTCCTTCCATCATGTCGTTCGCATAAATCAAAAATAGCACTGGTCCTAGAACTGACCCCTGTGGGACCCCGCTCGTCACAGGCGCCCACTGTGATACCTCTTCACGTACCATGACTCGTTGCTGCCTCCCTGTCAGGTATTCCCTGATCCACTGCAGTGCCCTCCCTGTTATATGCGCCTGATCCTCCAGTTCCTGCACTAATCTCTTGTGAGGAACTGTGTCAAAGGCCTTCCTGCAGTCCAGGAAAATGCAATCAACCCACACCTCTCTCTCGTGTCTTACTTCTGTTACCTTGCCATAAAACTCCAGAAGGTTTGTGATAGGATTTGCCTTCCATGAACCCATGCTGGTTTTCATTTATAATCTTGTTCTGTTCTAGGTGTTCCACCACTCTCCTACTGATAATCTTCTCCATGACTTTGCATACTATACAAGTCAGAGACACAGGTCTGTAGTTTAGTGCCTCGTTTCCTTTTCCTTTCTTAAATATGGGGACTACATTTGCTGTATTCCATTTCTCAGGTAGTTGCCCAGTTTCAAGGGATGTGTTGAAGATTGTAGTTAGAGGCACGCACAACATCTCTGCTCCTTCTCTAAGGACCCACGGGGAGATGTCCGGTCCCATCGCCTTTGAGGTATCGAGGTCACTTAGCAGCTTCTGCACCTCCTCCTCGGTTGTTCGTATGTCATCCAACACTTGTTGGTATATTCCCTCTTGATGTTCCCTTCTGTGCTGTCTTCCCAGAGCCCTTCCTATCACTGTAAAAACTTCCTTAAATCTCCTGTTTAGCTAATCACATACCTCCTGATCATTTCTTGTGAGTTCTCCACCTTCTGTCCTCAGTCTGATCACCTGGTCTTTGACTGTTGTCTTCCTCCTGATGTGGCTATACAACAGTTTTGGGTCAGTCTTGACTTTCGATGCTACGTTATTTTCATACTGTTGTTGGGCCTCCCTCCTTACCTGTGCATACTCATTCCTGGCTCTGCGACTAATCTCCCTATTTTCATGTGTTCTCTGCCTTCTGTACTTTTTCCCTTTTCTATTGCACTTTGTTTTTGCCTCCTTACACCGTCGGGTAAACCAGGGGCTCGTTTTGGTCTTCCCATTGTTTCTGTTGCCCTTGGGAATAAACCTTTACACTGCCTCCTTGCATTTTGTTGTTACATATTCCATCATTTCATTTACTCCATTTCCTGCCAGTTCTCTGTCCCACGGAACCTCCTGCAGGAAGCTCCTCAAACCTATGTAGTCCGCTCTTTTATAGTCTGGCTTTTCCCATTCACCTCCTATTACTCTCTCAACTTGCAACTCTATGTATTCAAAGCACAGAACCACGTGGTCACTAGCTCCTAGGGGACTCTCATATGTGATGTCCTCAATGTCTGAACTGCCCAGGGTGAACACAAGGTTCAATTTTGCTGGTTCATCCTCCCCTCTCACTCTGGTAGTGTCCTTAACATGTTGGTGCATGAGGTTTTCCAGCACCACATCCAACATCTTGGCTCTCCATGTTTCGGGACCCCCATGTGGCTACAGATTTTCCCAGTCAATCTCCCTGTGGTTGAAATCACCCATAACCAGCAACTTTGCTCTGCTGGAGTGAGCTCTTCTTGCCACCTCAGCAAGTGTGTCCACCATTGCTCTGTTGCTCTCTTCATATTCCTCTCTTGGCCTCCTGCAATTCTGTGGTGGATTATACATCACTGCAATGACCACCTTGTGCTCCCCAGACTGAAGTGTACCTACTATGTAGTCCCTTTCTCCTGTCTCGTCTATGCCTCCCATTTTCTCGAATTTCCATCGGTTTTTTACGAGCAGAGCAAGCAACCCCTCCTCCCGTCTGGCCCTTCTATCTTTCCTCATGATCTGGTATCCTGGTGGGAAGATTGCATCTGTTATTATCTCTGTGAGTTTTGTTTCTGTAACTGTAACTGTTGTGTGTGTGTGTGTGTTGTGTGTGTGTGTACTGCCTATATAAACTCACCTATATGAGGTTGCAGGGGTCGAGTCACAGCTCGTAGCCCTGCCTCTTCGCTAGTCGCTACTACGTCATTCTCTCACCGCTCTAAGAGCCTCATCATACCTCCTCTTAAAGCTATGTATGGAACTTGCCCCCACTTCTTTACTATCTAAATTATTCCACTTCCTGATAACTCTAAGGCTAAAGAAATACTTCCTGACATTCCTATGGCTCGTCTAAGATTTCAACTTCCATTTGTGACCTTTGTTTCTGTGTCCAATCTCTGAAGCATTGAAGTCCTGCCCACGTTGTCAATTCCTCTTAGTATTTTATGCGTCTTTATCATGTCCTCCCCTATCCCTCCTATCCTCTACTGTCATCAGGTTGAGTTCCCTTGAACTCTCCTCGTAGGACATACCCCTTAGCTCCGGGACTAGTCTTGTTCCTAATTTTTGCACCCTCTCCTATTTCCTGACTTGTTTGACCAGGTGTCGGTTCCATACTGGTGTTGCATACTCTAATACGGCCCTCAAGCACACGGTATACAGTGTCGTGGATAACTCCTTACTTAGATGCCGAAATGCTAGTCTCAGGTTTGCCAGCGCCCATATGCTGCAGCGGTTATTTGATTGATGTATGCTTCGGACCTGCTCGGTATTAATACTCACCAAGATCCTTTTAAGTGAGGTTTGCAGCCTTTGATCCCCTAGCCTGTACTCTGCTATGTTTTTTGCTCTTCCTCAAGCTTGCACTTGCTGGCGTTTTAAACTTCAGTAGCCAGTTGTCGGACTAGGAAGATCAGTAGGGGTCCCCGATCCCATTCAACTATATGAACAATTTCTGCACCAATGTGGGCAGGTAGCTCAGCCCATTGTTGAAAATGGATATCTGTCCATGAATGGTAAGTGTATTTTTGTTTTAAGAAAGGATTTTTAGAAGTAGTTGTGGGGAATTATTATAATCAAAGAAAGCGCTAAACCATCAAGGGTCATACAGCACTGTGGGGCAGAAATCAGTGCTGGTGGTATAAACAGCAAGGTGGAGAGGGAATCAGAGGTGAGGGGAAAAAAGGGGGATGGAAGGGACGCTAAGGGCTATGTCTCATAGTTCGTAAAGTAAAGTATTTGCTGACAGAGTCAAAAAGTGATCGTAAGTCAAAGGCAAGGCCGTCTGCATGAAGAGAAGAGAAGGGAAGGTAAGGTAAGACTGATAAGGCAGCGGCGGCGTTGGACGTAAATTCTGCGAGATCACGGGTAAACCAGGCAATCTACAAGAAAGTAGGAGAACCGTAAGAGGGACCCGACAAACCTCACAGAAGGGAATAGGGTGTCATTCCAGAAGATACCCATGGGTAAGGCGAATATGGCCAATGCGGAGACGGGAGAGTGCTGTCTCCCGAGTATAGCAACAGTGGTAAGAACATGGCCAGAAACCTAAAAGCAGTTTAATAAAGTTCAATTTGTTATGGTGCATGCCCGACCACCCTTGTTGCCAGCGGCTGCAAAAACAGGCCAAGATGACAGGAAAATAATCTCTTAACGGAATATCCCTATAGGAAACCAGAAGATTATGCACCACTGACTGAGCAGCAGCATCCGCCTGTTCATTTCCCTGCACATCAACGTGTCCAGGACCCAATAGAAAACGACATCTTTGTTTTTGCTAGCCACACGGCGCAACCACAGTTGAATACGAAGGACTGATGAATGAAGGGAATTAAATTATTTAATGGCTTGTAAAGCAATGATGGAATCTGAAATGATTACAATCGTCGAAGGAGAGATATATTTGTAATACGGAGAAGTGCCATGAGCGTGGCACACAACTCAGCAGTAAAATACTAGCCGAGTCTAACAAATGACCTCAGACAACATCGTAAGGGAACAAAGCTACAAACCCAACACCATCAGAATATTTAGAACCATGTGTATAAACAGCAATGGCATGAGTATGCGACCATAAGTGATCAAGAAAAAGAGCGAGAAGCAGTCGTAGATAGAGCTAAGGGATGCACGGCAGTAGGGGAGAACAGACACGAACCTTCGGAACCTCGCATGGGGGTAGGGAAAAGGCAGACGCTAAATGAACATACGAGGGAGGTAACTGGAGAGAGGACCGGAGTGAGTGAAGATGAAGAGAAAACAGTTGGAGTAAGCAGGGGCGTTGAACAAGTAATGGACTTTTACTAACGTCTGAAACCAACCTGTGCATAGACAGAACACGAAGGTCATGAGTGCAGACAAAGTAACGAAGGCAATGAGCATAACGACGATCAGCTAAGGAAGGAATATTCGCCTCTATGCTGAGGCTATCAATGGGATGAACGAAAGGCACCAATGCATAAACATAGACCCTGATGACGAAGGGGATCTAATATGTGCAACATCTGGGTATCTTTACTGTAGACGTTTCACTATCCAGTGGCTTTATCAATAAAAATTCTAGGACAGTAGAACTATATACAGAAGATGAGATAATCAGTCCCTCAGCCTTGGAGGTGGTGTGGAGAGCGCCGTAGTCATGGAGAGTGTGAGGGTCAAAATGGGTGGGAGAACCCGTATTTAAATCATGAAGAGGATGAGAAGTGAAGAGAGTCACGAGAGTCACAGTGGGACCCTCCCCAAAGAAGATGGCGAGCGTTAAAATCACCTAACAAGATGGGCGGCAGTAGAGAAGAGATCCAAAACGCAATATCCAAGATACAGAATGCATGGGAATGGGGGGAGATATAGAGAGCAAACTGTATACTATCTGTGCAAATACGAACGAAGACTTGTTGATACAATTTGCCAATGCACACAAGAAGTGCGCTCTCATTAAATGATTTATCAGGAAAAGGATCAGAAGAATGCAACAGCGCACAGCCTGAAACTCGACGAATAACAGCAGAATGAATTTTGGGCTCTTTTAACCAGACGCATACTGGGGAAAACTGGGAGAGCAACACCTGGAGCTCTCCCCAATTATCCCCGAGGCAACGAATATTCCACTGTAAATAAATCATTATTTGCAAAGACAGGTATGCCAACAATAAGAAGCAATAATATCTTTGGGCTATTAGGGTCAGTGAAGTCAATGTATGGAGGCAACGGTAAGCAAGGAGGAATAAGAATGCTGTGAAGGAAAAAATTGCTGTGAGAGTCGGGAGAAATAAGAAGGGGTAGGAGGGAGGTTTCGTCTCTGCAATATAGTTGGAGATAGCATCATGTGTCTCAGCAGATAAGGAAGATGCCGATACCATGATTTCAGAGACAGGTAAGGCAGAGCAAGTAGAGATCGGCGAGACTATGGAGAGTACCAAAGAGGTCTGAGAGGTACACAAATAACCCGCACAGAGAAGAAGCTTACAACGATGTTTCGGTCCGACTTGGACCATTTACAAAGTCACGCTCACGGTATTGTGCCTTTTTTTGTTATTTAGGCCTGTGGTGGAACAGGAGAGGAAGGAGGTTGAAAGGTAACTTGGGATGAAGACTGGGGATTAAAAGTAGACCTCCACCTCCATATGAGAGTTAGAAAGGGGGTGAGAACGAGGCACTGAGGCCAAAAAGGAAGACTGTTAGGAAGTTGTAAGTACTGGAGGAATGCAGAGAGACTTGGGCAAATGAGACAGGTTCAGCTTTGCAGGTGATAGGCACGAAGATGCAGGCATGCGAGGCCATGCACACTTGAGAAACTAGTGGGCAAGAAGTAGTAGAAGTAGGTAAGGAGGTGGTGGTTTCAGGGGGTAAAACTGCAAAATTATTTGAAATGGGGGTGACCTTGGAAGACACAACACCAGAGAAGTTGGTAGGCGGGGGGACCACTAAGGTTGGAGGTCTCCTAGTTACTCGTAAATAAGGGATACGAGGAAGATTCCCCAGAAGGCAGAGCTGAGAGACAGCCATATCATAAGTAAGACCTTCACTCTCCCCGAGACAACGAATTTCTCGTTCATTAGGATAGACCTGACAAGTCGGGAAAAAGAAGGACGAGGTTCATTGCAATTGAGACAGGTGGGGGAAAGACTGCAAGATGTATTGGAATGATCTGTAGTACCGCAGACCAGGCACTCCACCACAGATCTGCAGTATTTAGTGGGGTGTCGAGAATGCCAGCAATTTCGACACTGTTGGGAAGTAGGGGCCACTTTATGAACCTCTAGGTGATGGCCTGCGATATAAACAAAGGACAGAAGTTCACGGCAGTCAAAGCTTAAGCGGGCATTGTTAGTGGGAAAGCACCTCCGCCCACATGCAGGGAGGACATGTGTATCCACTTTGAGAATGGGAAGATCCTGAAGGGCTAATTGCTCCAAAATATCACTGCAAGACAGAAAATCATTCTGTACAATGGTACGCAGTAAAACCACCGTATCACTACAAGAATTGAGAGTAACATTCTTGTGAACTGTGACTGGAATGTTATCCATGGAAGTAATATGGAAAAGATCATGAGCTTGTTCTGCATTCTGAACTGTAATGATGCGTGCACCAACTCGAAGAGCGTGAAAGGACATATTTTGGCCAACGTGTTGTAAGAGAGTCTTACCTGTACTATGGGCAGAAAGATAATGCGTTGGAGATGTCGGTTGTACGGAAAAGTATTTAGTCCACTGCATACTTGTAAATATGGTGTGTAAAGGCAGTAGGTGTTGCATAGGTCATTTTTGGGTAGAATGAGTAGACATCGAAGAACCGTCATCAGTAAATAGTCTGTAATGTTTAGGCATAGTACCGCGTGCAGTCCGACCCAAGGTAGGTGGGCGATCCGAAAACCGTCGCACCATATTCGGGGAAGCCAGACGCATAGTTAAAGGTGTGCAAGAGGCAGAGGCAGTAACAGAAGTGGGTGGAGCCCCAGCACTTGGAGCAGGTAATGAAGCATCACCAGCAGAAGGTACAGGGGTATGGGAAGAGTCTAGAGAATGGTCCAATAACGAAGCCAGGTCAGAACAGGATGTGGTAACAAGAAAGGGCCTGGGAGGAAGAGGGTTATCATGGAACGAAGACTCCATGATGATGGGGCTTCTTCCTTATAATCATTTTTAAGAGAAAAAAGAAGGAAGGAAAGAATGAAAAAAGAGGTAGAGTGGAGGAGAGTCAGTAGAAGGCATGAAATGACTAAGTTCCTCCTCTCATCCAAGAGGACCTCGAGACCACAAGCAGTACAGATGCAGTGTGGAACCTGTGCCATACCTTACCCGTCAAGTAAACCAGCACTCCAGGATAGCAACCTCACATCTACCGAGCCACCTAGGTGGACAACAGAGGACAGTTGGAAACCTGCCACAAAGCATACTTCCTTCAGCTGCCACCTCCCAGAACCGACAGGCCGCCTCTGGAGAAATACCCATCACCTGCACGACATCCCGCCCACTTCTCAGATATCCGGGAAAGGAGTAGGCGCCTCCAGATAATCCAGATTCCACGGCAAACTACACAATACCAGAGGAACTTCACAAAACGGGATGAACTCTGGCACACTTCCCCTTACCTAGAAACCGTAATGCCTGAGGGGAGGACCCCAGAGACTACAAATGGGATGGGGAAAAGGGGAGGTTTGGGAGGGGGAAAGGGAAAAAAAGGGGGGATAGCGAGGATGGGATAGGGAAGGGAGGATTGGGGGTAATTAGGATCGGCTTGAGGAAGAAAACCAAAAGGTCCAGTTCCTCAGACCAATAGCCAATTCACCACTATAAGGAGCTCCACTTGAATAGGAGTGTGTGGGGAAGTTTATGTAAATAAATAAAGATATTTTTAGAAGTAATAAGTGAGAGAGAGATAATGTAAAAATGATATTTTTAGAAGTATTGTGTGGGGGAAGTGCATGCAAAAAAACAATTGTGTTAATGTTTGTAATTTCTTTGACAGGCGCCGATCATTCCATTATATTGAAGATGCTCGCTGATATTGAGGAGAATCAGATATGACAGCAGCAGGTGATTGCAGAGTTGGCGAACATGAGAATTGTATGTAGAGAGTTGCGTCCCGCCGGTTGCTGCTGATGCTGATAATGATGACAGTGGCATTGGTAGTGTTGTTGGTGCCACTTCTAACACCTACAGTAGTGCTGCTATCACTGCCATTTCTAACGCCGGCAGCAGAGCTGCTATCGCTGCCACTTTAACGCCGGCAGCAGAGCTGCTATCGCTGCCACTTTAACGCCGGCAGCAGAGCTGCTATCGCTGCCACTTTAACGCCGGCAGCAGAGCTGCTATCGCTGCCACTTTAACGCCGGCAGCAGAGCTGCTATCGCTGCCACTTTAACGCCGCCAGTACTGAGGTTCTCGCTACCACTACTGGTGATCATGTTGGATCTTCAACGAGCGTAGAACTTCAGCCAGCGTAGAGCTTCAACCAGCGTAGAGCTTCAACCAGCGTAGAGCTTCAACCAACGTAGAGCTTCAACCAGCGTAGAGCTTCAACCAGCGTAGAGCTTCAACCAGCGTAGAGCTTCAACCAGCGTAGAGCTTCAACCAGTGCTCGCACCACCTAGTAAGACTTAATGTTACTGTGATATATGCGTGTGGGACGGAGACGAGTATTTTGTTTCTAATTCTGGAGAAAATTTATCTGATGATTACCAGCAGCCGTGTAAAAGGCGTCGCACTTAACAATTCACCACCACCGCCCTGACGTATAACTGACCTCCAGCTTCTCCACCTTCATTACCTAAATTTTATTTCATATCTGATGAAGACGATGACTCTGAGCGGAATGCTTAAAATTTCTTCGCAAGAATAAAGCGTAGAAAAGAATAATCTTAATTCGTGCTGTTATTTTGGTGATGTGAATGTACTCATCTATTTGTACTCGCCTATTTGTGGTTGCAGGGGTCGAGACTCAGCTCCTGGCCCCGCCTCTTCACTGACCGCTACTGGGTCCTCCCTCTCCCCGCTCCATGAGCTTTATCATACCTCGTCTTAAAACTATGTATGGATCCTGCCTCCACTACATCACTTGCCAGACTATTGCACTTCCTAACAACTCTTTGGCTGAAGAAATACTTCCTAACATCCCTTTGGCTCACCTGAGTCTTCAATTTCCAATTGTGCCCCCTTTTTTGCGTGAAAATTTCTTAAAAACACCTGCCCTGTCCACCTTTCTTTTCCCAAGCAGTAAATTTTTGTATGTCTTAAGGGTCCCCCCTGCTCTCCGTCCTCCAGTGTCGTCGGGCAATTTCCCTTAACCTTTTTTTGTGGGGACATTCCCCTGTTGAACGGGGAAACTGATTTTTTGTTGTAGATTGTATCTTCCCGGGCAGTACTGATCTTTGTTGTAGTTTTGTATCTTTCCGGGCAGTACTGTACTTTTTTTTAGTTTTGTATTTTCCCTGGCAGTACTTATTTTTTGTTGTAGATTGTATCTTTCCTGCAGTACTGTATCTTTTGTGGTAGATTGTATTTTTCCTGAAGTTACTGTATTTTTTGTGGTAGTATTGTATCTTCCTGCGTACGTATCTTTTTTGTAGATTGTATCTTCCTGCAGTACGTTCTTTTGTGGTATACTTATCTTTCCTGGCGGTACGTACTTTTTGGTAGATGTATCTTTCCGGGCAGTACTGTATCTTTTGTTGTAGATTGTATCTTTCCTGCATAGTATCTTTTTTGTAGTATGTATTTTTTCCGGGCAGACTGTATCTTTTGTTTTGATTTTTATGACTTTCCCCGTAGAAAACTGTTTTTTGGGGTTGATTACACTTTTTACTTACTTTGTTGATTTACCCATTGTTTCTTTTTTTTGTTTTGATTTCCACGTACTTACTTTGTTGTAACTTTTTTTTCCTGGGTTTTTTAACTTTTTCTTTTTGTTTGATTTCCCATTTACTTTTGTTTTTAGTAATGTTTTTTTGGGGGGGTTTTGTTTTTTGTTTAATTGTTTTTCCTGGGTTTGTTTCTTTTTTTTATACTGTATTTTCCCCATTGTTTCTTTGTGGTGTTTACTTTTCAACTGTTTTTTTTGTTTACTTATGGGGAAAAAGGGAAAATTGTGTAAAAAAAAATTTGTAAAAATGATTTGGATTGATTTACCACTTGTTACTTTACCTGTGTGTTGATTTACCACTTGTTTACTTACCTGTGTGTTGATTTACCACTTGTTTACTTACCTGTGTGTTGATTTACCACTTGTTTACTTACCTGTGTGTTGATTTACCACTTGTTTACTTACCTGTGTGTTGATTTACCACTTGTTTACTTACCTGTGTGTTGATTTACCACTTGTAATACTTACCTGTGTGTTGATTTACCACTTGTTTACTTACCTGTGTGTTGATTTACCACTTGTTTACTTACCTGTGTGTTGATTTACCACTTGTATACTTACCTGCGTGTTGATTTACCACTTGTATACTTACCTGTGTGTTGATTTACCACTTGTATACTTACCTGCGTGTTGATTTACCACTTGTATACTTACCTGTGTGTTGATTTACCACTTGTATACTTACCTGCGTGTTGATTTACCACTTGTATACTTACCTGCGTGTTGATTTACCACTTGTATACTTACCTGCGTGTTGATTTACCACTTGTATACTTACCTGCGTGTTGATTTACCACTTGTATACTTACCTGTGTGTTGATTTACCACTTGTATACTTACCTGTGTGTTGATTTCACCTCTTGAGAGAAATGTGTCACCTTAATAACTCCAAAAATGTGTCTGAAGAGTGTAATGTAATGACAAGAATGTGTTTACCAACATAAGTGTGTGTTATACTAGGTTAAGTATAACAGAGTCATGACCCAGGCAACAGCAACAACTGCTGCTTCTATATTTTGCCATCCCCTGGGCCGATCCAAACTCCAGTGATGGCCTAATTGCAAGATCTGTTGCAACAACATACAAGGAACTTATAGCGACAAGAAAACTGACGGTGACGACATTAAAATGGACCAAATATGACCAAAAGAGGAGACCGGCGTTTAAATACCAGACTCGCTACAGACGTACAAGACAAGCGATATTTTCAACTACACTGAACTGACCTCCATATCACCTGCGCAATGTTTGTGGAGAAATTTTCTCCAAGAAGGGGGGTATTAGCCCCTCCCTTCAGCCCTTTCAGCCCTGAGGGGCTCAGCCCTCTCAGAAATGGCGATAGCGTCTTTCTTGCTTCTGCATCAACAGTTTATAATTGATTCCAGATGCAGTACCAGCGTGTCAGTCACGCGACTTTGCAAGAGACCAGTGTTGCAGCCAGTGAGAGTTAATGAGAGACAAATAATCTCTTAACTTAGCAGGGAGATTAAGGAAAATCCTGCACCCATTTATTGCCATGTTAAAGATAACTAAAAAAGGCACAATGCAGTGACTGGAACGATACACAAATAACCCGCACATAGAAGAGAGGAGCTTACAACGACGTTTCGGTCCGATTTGGACCATTTACAAAGTTACACTAACGAAAAGGAGAGGAGTATATATAGGTAGGAGGTGGTAGTAGTGGGGGAGGGAGGAGGAGGAGTCAGTCAAATACTAAGAAGGAGGAGCACTGCAAGGGAGCTAGGTGCCCACAAGGGAGCTAGGTGCCCACAAGGGAGCTAGGTGCCCACAGAGGATAAGAGCAAGAACACAGGGGGAGAATAAATAACTAAATAAAGAAGGAACAAATACACAAGGCAGAAGAAAGACAACCCAAAGGAGAAAAAGGAAAGGGGAAGAGAGAGAAGAAGAAAATGGAGGAATCAGGTTAAGTCACGAGTGTTCTGAAGTTTGGAACATTTTACAATGTAGTGGGAGAGGAAGGCATCTACAGAGACGAAGCCACGACTAAGATTCATACAAGGAAAGTTGTGTATTAGAGAGGATTCAACCAGACGGCGACTGTTAAAGTTGGAAGTAGGGAAGACAGTTATAGCAGAAGACCAGCCAATAGGATGGCTGTGATCTCTGATGTGACAGAAGAGAGCATTGTTAGTGTCGGCAAGCCTAACACTATTTTTGTGC
Source organism: Cherax quadricarinatus (assembly GCF_026875155.1). Taxonomy (NCBI): domain Eukaryota; kingdom Metazoa; phylum Arthropoda; class Malacostraca; order Decapoda; family Parastacidae; genus Cherax; species Cherax quadricarinatus. Next base: position 49,157 of record NW_026473481.1, on the reverse strand, counting down.
TCCCTAAGTCTGTCAGAAAGAGATCGACCAGTTTCTCCAAAGTATTGAAGAGGACAGGAGGAGCAAGAAATAGAGTAGACACCAGGAACATCTGTAGAGGGAGGAGAGTTATGAACGAGATTAGTGAGAAGAGTGTTATTCAACATAGGTGAAAACCTAATCAACAAAACTCCAAGGAAACTGACACGTCTCTAGTGTAGGGTAGAGTTAGTTTTTTCCCTCAGTACCAGGTGAGAGAAGGAAGTGAACATTTAAACATGGCTGACTGGTATTTAAACACCAGCTACTGCCAGATGTGCAACTAGTAAAGCGACGTTCTCAAATATACTGACAGTAGCTGCCCATATCAACTGCACCACCATCATGTCAACTGCACCACCATCATATCAACTGCACCACCATCATATCAACTGCACCACCATCATATCAACTGCACCACCATCATATCAACTGCACCACCATCATGTCAACTGCACCACCATCATATCAACTGCACCACCATCATATCAACTGCACCACCATCATATCAACTGCACCACCATCATATCAACTACACCACCATCATGTCAACTGCACCACCATCATATCAACTGCACCACCATCATATCAACTGTACCACCATCATATCAACTACACCACCATCATATCAACTGCACCACCATCATATCAACTGTACCACCATCATATCAACTGCACCACCATCATATCAACTGTACCACCATCATATCAACTGCACCACCATCATATCAACTGCACCACCATCATATCAACTGCACCACCATCATATCAACTGCACCACCATCATATCAACTGCACCACCATCATATCAACTGCACCACCATCATATCAACTGCACCACCATCATATCAACTGCACCACCATCATATCAACTGTACCACCATCATATCAACTGCACCACCATCATATCAACTGCACCACCATCATATCAACTGCACCACCATCATATCAAGTGCACCACCATCATATCAAGTGCACCACCATCATATCAAGTGCACCACCATCATATCAACTGCACCACCATCATATCAACTGCACCACTAGGCAATTGCTAGGTGACTGATAGCGATCAGTGGTTTTGTGGCATGCAAAGAGTACGTAACCTTTATTCGGTGCATGTACACACCCTCATTTACAGGCTATCTCCCCCAACCAGCGAACCAGGTGACTGAGGGTTGACGATGGGGCCCCGTCGTTCAACCAGTACCCAGGTTCCAGCCAATGAGAAGATGGTTTTGGCAATCGCAGAGGTTATGTGGGTACCTCTCTCCTGTCTGCCCTGGTCATTCCCATTCTACAGCTGGTTGAAGCACGGTCTGCTCTCTTGTTGCTTCTATTCTGCCTTGCTTACCGTGGAGTGCACTAATACCTATTGCTGTACATAGTGTATATAGTGTACATACTTCTGTTCTAAATTGGTGAAGGATAATATAAGTCAAAAGTTTTCTGCTGTGTTTATTTTGCTGCCTTTACACCCAGGATAATAGACCTTTGGGACACCTGGCTTGTAATAGGTTTCTTAAAAATAAATTGTTGTGAAACGATAAAGAATGAAGAGTAAACCTAACTGCTGCTAGACGGGTACAGACTGCAATAATTATATTTATCCTTATCCTACAGTTCTCTGAAGAAGGAAAGCTGTCATGGGGACTAGAAAAGGCAAATGGGGTGACAGCACCCTGGACAGTGATAACCCAACAGTTGCCATCCTACCAGAAATTTAAATGTCATTGTCACTGCAAGGTTTGGAAACACAACATAACTAAAGAAAAACAGTAGCACACACCTTTTATAGTGGTGTTATTAAGTGGTAATATCCATATTAATCCAGGACCTCAAACCATGGTACAGGGACAAAATAGACAGATAAGTGACGGTGATAATGACGGTCTAGTAGCTAGGAATAATAACTCTATATGTAATGCACAGATAGGTCAATGTGAGACAATAGAACCATTCTTATTATTTCAGACACCACCAAACATTTGTATACACTGTACTAAGGTACGAAAGAAGAACAGTAAAGTTACCCTATGTAAATTGTGTAAAGGTGTGGGTGCATAATGGATGTGTATTCTATTATGGTAATGGTGCCAGATTTCATTTGTAACAAATGCACTTTGGCACAGTTACCCTTAAACAATGATGACATTGATTTACATATTTTTAATACAAATGACCCATTGCCATATATTGATAAGATAAGATTTCGTTCGGATTTTTAACCCCGGAGGGTTAGCCACCCAGGATAACCCAAGAAAGTCAGTGCGTCATCGAGGATTGTCTAACTTATTTCCATTGGGGTCCTTAATCTTGTCCCCCAGGATGCGACCCACACCAGTCGACTAACACCCAGGTACCTATTTGCTGCTAGGTGAACAGGACAACAGGTGTAAGGAAACGTGTTGAAATGTTTCCACCCGCCGGGAATCGAACCCGGGCCCTCCGTGTGTGAAGCGGGAGCTTTAGCCACCAGGCCACCGGGCCATGATTGTTTTATGAAAACAGGCCTTCACTTCATTCATGTCAACGCGGGATCACTTTCTCCAAAATTGGCAGAGATTAGGATTTTTAGCTAACAGAACTAGGCCGGCAGTTATATCCATCTCTGAATCCTGGCTGGATGATAATGTGACTGACGAAGAGGTCAAAATAGAAAAGGCGGTGGGGTATGTCTACATAAGGAATGACTTAGCCTATAATCCAAGGCCTGATTTAAATAACAAACAGGAGATTCTATGGTTTGAAGTGCTGCTTCCCAAGACTAAACCCATCTTAGTAGGAACTAGTTACCGCCCTCCTACCCAGGACCAGTTCTTAGAAGACTTTTCCAGAGTATTGTCCGGACTTGAAAACAATTGCGAGACAATAATACTGGGCGACTTCAATATCTGTTTTCACCAGCAAAAGGTATAAGCAAATTCTAGCTTTAAATAGTTACACTCAACTAATTAATACACCAACCCGGATCACACAGTTCTCAGCCACCCTAATTGACCACATACTTTGTAACCGCTCTGAGAACATTAGTCAGTCAGGCGTCATTATCACAGGCCTTAGTGATCATTTCATCATTTACTGCACCAGGAAAATCACTAGAGATAGGATAGGCCTACACAGGACAATAAAAATGAGGTCAACTAGAAACTACAGTAAAGAAACACTGGTAAATAGGCTACACAATTGTGCCTGGACAGTGATAATAAGTTGCACGGACGTAAACGATGCCTGGGAAAAATTCAAAACAATGTTCACTACCATCCTTAATAATATTGTACCAGTTAAAGAGGTTAGGATTAAACGAAGAACTGAACCCTGGATGAATACTGAGATATTAGATAATATGAAATTCAGAGACCAGCTGCTAAAAAGATTTAAAGCAAACAGACAGGATATTGCAGCACTAAATGAATTCCAAAAGGTGAGGAACAGAGTGCAGAGACTTATAAAAGGCGCAAAGGCAAAGCACTATTGCTCAAAATCGAAGTGTACAAGAATAACCCTAGAAAACTCTGGCAACAACTAAAACAGTTGGGATATAGCCATAAACCAATAGATAGATCTAACATAGTACTAAATGTCGATAACGAGGTATGTCACGAAACTAGTGGCAAATTGTTTTAATTCCTACTACACATCTATTGCATCAACACTAGTAAGTAAACTGCCAGCTGCATCAAATACCTTTAACACAGACTCTGATAAGTTTCAAACATACTATACCAACAAAGGGGTAACCCCAAACAGTTGTCAACTAGTAAGTGTATCTCATGACTTTATTCAAAAAGAACTAAGCAAGTTAAACCCAACTAAGAGCACAGGCCCTGATAACATCCCGTCTAAGTTCCTAAAAGATGGTGCCTCTGAACTGTCAATCCCTATTGCCCACATAATAAATCTGTCAATCACCACTAATACCGTACCAGAGGGGTTCAAGGAGGTCAGAGTTACTCCTGTCTTCAAGAAAAATAGTAGGTCTGATGTAAGCAACTATAGGCCTGTTAGTATACTCAGTATAATATCTAAAATTCTAGAGAGGGAGGTGTACTCTCAAGTAGTTAAGTTTCTTAATGACAACATTCTTCACAGGAATGGTAACCTTAGACTTTGCAAAAGACCTTCGATACTGTCAACCACAATGTACTATGTAAGAAACTTCAAGCTATCGGCATAGGTTCCATAGACTGGTTTAAGTCCTATCTTAGCAATAGGAAACAAACTGTCAAAATCAATAAATCAGGATCAACCCCTGCCGATAGCATGTGGAGTTTCCCAAGGTAGTATTCTGGGTCCCTTATTATTCTTATGTTATGTCAATGATATGCCTATCAGTGTCAAATGCAAACTCCTACTGTATGCAGATGACAGTGCTCTGTTAGTGTCAGGTAAAGACCCACAAATTATAGCTAATGTATTAACAATGGAACTGGAGTCCTGCAACAAAGGGTTAGTAGACAACAAACTATCGTTACACCTCGGGAAAACGGAAAGCATACACTTTGGCACGAAACAAACTGAGAAGGGTAAATAATTTTAATGTCTGGTGTAATGGGGAGCCCATCATTTCAGTTTCCTCACTAAAATATCTGGGAATCCCCTTTGACCCATGCATGTCAGGAGAACTGATAGGGAACAGTGTAGTAAAGAAAGCGAATGCCAGACTGAAGTTCCTGTATAGACAAGCACAGTGTCTACCTACTGAGGCTCGCAGGACCCTATGTCTAGCCCTTATACAATGTCATATAGACTATGCTTGCTTTCATGGTATTTTGCCTTGACATAAAAAAAATGAAAGATAAACTGCAAATCCCTCAGAACAAAATGGCAAGATTCATCCTGGGCCTGGGACCAAGAGAACATGTAGGCCAGAATGAATTACAACAATTGGATATGCTGAATGTTGAAGACAGAGTAAAACAAATGAAGCTAAATCAAGTTTATAAAATTTCTCAGTGTCCAGAATATCTTGCTGCTAATTTTGTCAAGGTTGGGAACCAAAGCAATCATAGTACTAGGGGGAGAGAGCACAAATTTGTAGTAGCCACAGTCATTGGCCAGGCTTCAAACACTTTTATTGTACAGCAATAAAGGAATGGAACAGACTGCCTGCACATGTCAAAGCCAGTCATAGCATGCTCCAGTTTAAGAAGTGCCAAATGAATGTAGCGACAGAAAGGGAGGAGAATATTACTTTTTTTTTTTTAGCTAACATACATGTAAATGTAAATACCTCTTTTTACCTTATTCCTAGTATATATCCTTTACAGTATAATAAGATATATCCTTTATAGTATAATAATAAAATATTAAAAGGACCCCAATGGAAATAAGTCACTCTGCCTGACTTTTTTGGGTTATCCCAGGTTCTCTACACATATGCTGCTATGTATGATAATCTAGGTAACTGTATTTGTGTATACCTGAATAAACTTACTTAAAGGGTATTACCACTTGAGTGAATATGCTTACCACTTACCTGCATTACCACTTACAGTGGAACCTCTGGTTACGACCATAATTTGTTCCAAAACTCTGATCGTGACCCGACCCTAATTTCTCCATCGAATTGCATGTAAATACGATTAATCCGTTCCAGACCCTTGCGAACTGTATGTAAATATTGTTTTTAAAGATTTTTAAGCACATAAATAGTTAATTATACCATAGAATGCACAGAGTAATAGTAAACTAAATGTAAAAAATATTGAATAACACTGAGAAAACCTTGAATAACACTGTGAAAAATATATAATTTTCCGAAGCTATAGTGCCTAATAGGGAGTGGGAGTGTTTTGAATGGAGTTAAGAGGCTGGGTAAGCATGGGAAATTGGCGTTCACGACGGCCTAAGGATTAATATAGGCCTCACTTCATAATAGGAAGTGTCGTAACTGTTCCTGGTGAAGAGTGAGGGAACGTGATTTACGGGACCACCGTAATAAAGTGGTAAAATTAGTGAATAATGGTAGGACCGGTGGTGACTGGTGCGACGCCATGGAGTGTCCAGGGGAAAATATCTGTGATTTAATCATCACTCATCGGTCTCAGATCTTAATGGAATGACCTCTAATGTGCATAATAATTATGAGACATTAAATTGTCTTGTGAATTGTAATGTGATCAGTGATAATAACACTAAGAGAATGTTGAAGGGAAATAAGTCGCCTTGCTCCGAGTGAACACGTGTAGACCTCGTGGTTCCTGTCCCGAGGATAGTAAAGTTTTAATGGAGTCACGACTTCTAAACCGGGACAAACCAATGGATACCTCGTCCTTCTGGAATAAGAACCGTGTCGGTATAGCAGGACATCGAAATGAGATGGTGAATGGAGGACATAAAGGAGCATCAATCACCCACAGTTAAGTAATCCTTCTAGTTATAGCAGACTGATACTGGCCAGTTAGGTATGTTGTAATTGGATAGGTTATGGGTGATCCAGCTACATCTAGTGACCACCAGAGAATATCTGGTAAGTGGTGGGATTATATACAAGTGTTTTTCTTTGATGGATATATCCATGTGTAACCTATCCCCATCCCCCCTTCATTCAGTTAAACTAATATAATCTATACAGTCCACAATTAATTAGTAGCGCCGTACTTGTGGGTGCTATCCAATTCATACTGGTCTCGGATAGATATGGATAAGGTTGTGAGGTCGAAGGAACCACCTGCAGTGACCAGGGGTGGTTAAGTTTTCTCACATGTCTACACTGGGTGACTACGGCAAACAATATGAAAGTTGTCTCCCAATGAGATTATTTGTATGCATGTAGTGTTGAGGTACATACAGGTAACCCCCTATAAAATTTTCCATAAACACTGATAAAACCTTGAACAGAGAAAACTAACATTGCACGAGTCCTAAGAGTTTTAAGCACAGATAAAAATTCTCAAAGTTTGAAAAATCCTTAATTATACAAAATAATGCACAGTTTAATAGAGAAAAAACTTGAAATAACCGAGTCAGGTGTACACAAACAACAGGAAGTGGGGAAAATTGGCGCATGTGAAAAATATGGTGTGGAATGTGAAAATTGGCACGGTTGTGTTTGTTCGGCACCCGATCATGTGTTCGTAACTAGATGAAAAAATTTGGCGAATTTTTTGGTCATGAACCGATTTGTTCGTGCTCAGGAGGATTCGTGACCAGAGGTTCCATTGTACTTTGTATACCTTAATGACTAAAATGTGTAGCCCAGGAGCTCGACCCTAGAGTAGTCACCTCACCCCCCAAAAAAAACAAATTGGGGATATACCCAAAAATTCTAAAAATGCGAAAAAAAAATTTGGCAACACACCCAAAAATCCGGAAAAAAGAGGGCAACACTCTCAGAAAATCTGGCAACCCCTGACGGAATATGCCCCAAGGGGGTAGGGGCAGGGTTATATATATATACGTGTGTGTGTGTGTGTGTGTGTGTGTGTGTGTGTGTGTGTGTGTGTGTGTGTGTGTGTGTGTGTGTGTGTGTGTGTGTAAAAAGAGGGAGGCAGAGCCCCCATTCAAAAAAATACGTTACTCTGGCACATTGCCTTCTACTTACTACTACTGTATAATGTAATTATCACAGGCCTTAGTGATCATTTCATCATTTACTGCACCAGGAAAATCACTAGAGATAGGATAGGCCTACACAGGACAATAAAAATGAGGTCAACTAGAAACTACAGTAAAGAAACACTGGTAAATAGGCTACACAATTGTGCCTGGACAGTGATAATAAGTTGCACGGACGTAAACGATGCCTGGGAAAAATTCAAAACAATGTTCACTACCATCCTTAATAATATTGTACCAGTTAAAGAGGTTAGGATTAAACGAAGAACTGAACCCTGGATGAATACTGAGATATTAGATAATATGAAATTCAGAGACCAGCTGCTAAAAAGATTTAAAGCAAACAGACAGGATATTGCAGCACTAAATGAATTCCAAAAGGTGAGGAACAGAGTGCAGAGACTTATAAAAGGCGCAAAGGCAAAGCACTATTGCTCAAAATCGAAGTGTACAAGAATAACCCTAGAAAACTCTGGCAACAACTAAAACAGTTGGGATATAGCCATAAACCAATAGATAGATCTAACATATTACTAAATGTCGATAACGAGGTATGTCACGAAACTAGTGGCAAATTGTTTTAATTCCTACTACACATCTATTGCATCAACACTAGTAAGTAAACTGCCAGCTGCATCAAATACCTTTAACACAGACTCTGATAAGTTTCAAACATACTATACCAACAAAGGGGTAACCCCAAACAGTTGTCAACTAGTAAGTGTATCTCATGACTTTATTCAAAAAGAACTAAGCAAGTTAAACCCAACTAAGAGCACAGGCCCTGATAACATCCCGTCTAAGTTCCTAAAAGATGGTGCCTCTGAACTGTCAATCCCTATTGCCCACATAATAAATCTGTCAATCACCACTAATACCGTACCAGAGGGGTTCAAGGAGGTCAGAGTTACTCCTGTCTTCAAGAAAAATAGTAGGTCTGATGTAAGCAACTATAGGCCTGTTAGTATACTCAGTATAATATCTAAAATTCTAGAGAGGGAGGTGTACTCTCAAGTAGTTAAGTTTCTTAATGACAACATTCTTCACAGGAATGGTAACCTTAGACTTTGCAAAAGACCTTCGATACTGTCAACCACAATGTACTATGTAAGAAACTTCAAGCTATCGGCATAGGTTCCATAGACTGGTTTAAGTCCTATCTTAGCAATAGGAAACAAACTGTCAAAATCAATAAATCAGGATCAACCCCTGCCGATAGCATGTGGAGTTTCCCAAGGTAGTATTCTGGGTCCCTTATTATTCTTATGTTATGTCAATGATATGCCTATCAGTGTCAAATGCAAACTCCTACTGTATGCAGATGACAGTGCTCTGTTAGTGTCAGGTAAAGACCCACAAATTATAGCTAATGTATTAACAATGGAACTGGAGTCCTGCAACAAAGGGTTAGTAGACAACAAACTATCGTTACACCTCGGGAAAACGGAAAGCATACACTTTGGCACGAAACAAACTGAGAAGGGTAAATAATTTTAATGTCTGGTGTAATGGGGAGCCCATCATTTCAGTTTCCTCACTAAAATATCTGGGAATCCCCTTTGACCCATGCATGTCAGGAGAACTGATAGGGAACAGTGTAGTAAAGAAAGCGAATGCCAGACTGAAGTTCCTGTATAGACAAGCACAGTGTCTACCTACTGAGGCTCGCAGGACCCTATGTCTAGCCCTTATACAATGTCATATAGACTATGCTTGCTTTCATGGTATTTTGCCTTGACATAAAAAAAATGAAAGATAAACTGCAAATCCCTCAGAACAAAATGGCAAGATTCATCCTGGGCCTGGGACCAAGAGAACATGTAGGCCAGAATGAATTACAACAATTGGATATGCTGAATGTTGAAGACAGAGTAAAACAAATGAAGCTAAATCAAGTTTATAAAATTTCTCAGTGTCCAGAATATCTTGCTGCTAATTTTGTCAAGGTTGGGAACCAAAGCAATCATAGTACTAGGGGGAGAGAGCACAAATTTGTAGTAGCCACAGTCATTGGCCAGGCTTCAAACACTTTTATTGTACAGCAATAAGGAATGGAACAGACTGCCTGCACATGTCAAAGCCAGTCATAGCATGCTCCAGTTTAAGAAGTGCCAAATGAATGTAGCGACAGAAAGGGAGGAGAATATTACTTTTTTTTTTTTAGCTAACATACATGTAAATGTAAATACCTCTTTTTACCTTATTCCTAGTATATATCCTTTACAGTATAATAAGATATATCCTTTATAGTATAATAATAAAATATTAAAAGGACCCCAATGGAAATAAGTCACTCTGCCTGACTTTTTTGGGTTATCCCAGGTTCTCTACACATATGCTGCTATGTATGATAATCTAGGTAACTGTATTTGTGTATACCTGAATAAACTTACTTAAAGGGTATTACCACTTGAGTGAATATGCTTACCACTTACCTGCATTACCACTTACAGTGGAACCTCTGGTTACGACCATAATTTGTTCCAAAACTCTGATCGTGACCCGACCCTAATTTCTCCATCGAATTGCATGTAAATACGATTAATCCGTTCCAGACCCTTGCGAACTGTATGTAAATATTGTTTTTAAAGATTTTTAAGCACATAAATAGTTAATTATACCATAGAATGCACAGAGTAATAGTAAACTAAATGTAAAAATATTGAATAACACTGAGAAAACCTTGAATAACACTGTGAAAAATATATAATTTTCCGAAGCTATAGTGCCTAATAGGGAGTGGGAGTGTTTTGAATGGAGTTAAGAGGCTGGGTAAGCATGGGAAATTGGCGTTCACGACGGCCTAAGGATTAATATAGGCCTCACTTCATAATAGGAAGTGTCGTAACTGTTCCTGGTGAAGAGTGAGGGAACGTGATTTACGGGACCACCGTAATAAAGTGGTAAAATTAGTGAATAATGGTAGGACCGGTGGTGACTGGTGCGACGCCAGGGAGTGTCCAGGGAAAATATCTGTGATTTAATCATCACTCATCGGTCTCAGATCTTAATGGAATGACCTCTAATGTGCATAATAATTATGAGACATTAAATTGTCTTGTAAATTTTGTAATGTGATCAGTGATAATAACACTAAGAGAATGTTGAAGGGAAATAAGTCGCCTTGCTCCGAGTGAACACGTGTAGACCTCGTGGTTCCTGTCCCGAGGATAGTAAAGTTTTAATGGAGTCACGACTTCTAAACCGGGGACAAACCAATGGATACCTCGTCCTTCTGGAATAAGAACCGTGTCGGTATAGCAGGACATCGAAATGAGATGGTGAATGGAGGACATAAAGGAGCATCAATCACCCACAGTTAAGTAATCCTTCTAGTTATAGCAGACTGATACTGGCCAGTTAGGTTATGTTGTAATTGGATAGGTTAATGGGTGATCCAGCTACATCTAGTGACCACCAGAGAATATCTGGTAAGTGGTGGGATTATATACAAGTGTTTTTCTTTGATGGATATATCCATGTGTAACCTATCCCCATCCCCCCTTCATTCAGTTAAACTAATATAATCATACAGTCCACAATTAAATTAGTAGCGCCGTACTTGTGGGTGCTATCCAATTCATACTGGTCTCGGATAGATATGGATAAGGTTGTGAGGTCGAAGGAACCACCTGCAGTGACCAGGGTGGTTAAGTTTTCTCACATGTCTACACTGGGTGACTACGGCAAACAATATGAAAGTTGTCTCCAATGAGATTATTTGTATGCATGTAGTGTTGAGGTACATACAGGTAACCCCTATAAAATTTTCCATAAACACTGATAAAACCTTGAACAGAGAAAACTAACATTGCACGAGTCCTAAGAGTTTTAAGCACAGATAAAAATTCTCAAAGTTTGAAAAATCCTTAATTATACAAAATAATGCACAGTTTAATAGAGAAAAAACTTGAAATAACCGAGTCAGGTGTACACAAACAACAGGAAGTGGGGAAAATTGGCGCATGTGAAAAATATGGTGTGGAATGTGAAAATTGGCACGGTTGTGTTTGTTCGGCACCGATCATGTGTTCGATAATAGATGAAAAAATTTGGCGAATTTTTTGGTCATGAACCGATTTGTTCGTGCTCAGGAGGATTCGTGACCAGAGGTTCCATTGTACTTTGTATACCTTAATGACTAAAATGTGTAGCCCAGGAGCTCGACCCTAGAGTAGTCACCTCCCCCCCCAAAAAAAACAAATTGGGGATATACCCAAAAATTCTAAAAATGCGAAAAAAAAATTTGGCAACACACCAAAAATCGGAAAAAAGAGGGCAACACTCTCAGAAAATCTGGCAACCCCTGACGGAATATGCCCCAAGGGGGTAGGGGCAGGGTTATATATATATACGTGTGTGTGTGTGTGTGTGTGTGTGTGTGTGTGTGTGTGTGTGTGTGTGTGTGTGTGTGTGTGTGTGTGTGTGTGTGTGTGTAAAAAGAGGGAGGCAGAGCCCCCATTCAAAAAAATACGTTACTCTGGCACATTGCCTTCTACTTACTACTACTGTATAATGTAATGCAGTGTGAAAGAGCCCAGAAATCCACTACGGAATTTAAGAACATAAGAACATAAGAAAGGAGGAACACTGCAGCAGGCCTGTTGGCCCATACTAGGCAGGTCCTTTACAATTCATCCCACTAACAAACATTTGACCAACCCAATTTTCAATGCTACCCAAGAAATAAGCTCTGATGTGCAAGTCCCTCTCAAATCCAACCCTTCCCACTCATGTATTTATCCAACCTAAATTTGAAACTACCCAAAGTCCTAGCCTCAATAACCCAACTAGGTAGACTGTTCCACTCATCAACTACCCTATTTCCAAACCAATACTTTCCTATGTCCTTTCTAAATCTAAACTTATCTAATTTAAATCCATTACTGCGGGTTCTCTTTTGGAGAGATATCCTCAAGACCTTGTTAATATCCCTTTATTAATACCTATCTTCCACTTATACACTTCGATCAGGTCTCCCCTCATTCTTCGTCTAACAAGTGAATGTAACTTAAGAGTCTTCAATCTTTCTTCATAAGGAAGATTTCTAATGCTATGTATTAGTTTAGTCATCCTACGCTGAATGTTTTCTAACGAATTTATGTCCATTCTGTAATATGGAGACCAGAATTGAGCTGCATAATCTAGGTGAGGCCTTACTAATGATGTATAAAGCTGCAGTATGACTCTGGACTTCTGTTGCTTACACTTCTTGATATAAATCCCAGTAATCTATTTGCCTTATTACGTACGCTTAGGCATTGCTGTCTTGGTTTAAGGTTGCTGCTTACCATAACCCTAAGTCCTTTTCGCAATCTGTATGGCTAAGTTCTACATTATTTAACTTATAAGTGCTAGGGTTATAGACACTCCCGAGCTTCAGAACCTTGCATTTATCCACATTGAACTGCATCTGCCACTTTTCTGACCAAGAGTAGAGTTTGTCTAAATCCTCCTGAAGTTCCCTAACATCTACGTTTGAATCAATATCCTACCTATCTTCGTGTCATCGGGGAATTTGCTCATATCACTAGCAATTCTTCATCAAGATCATTGATATATATTATAAACAACAAGGGGCCCCAAGACTGACCCCTGTGGAACGCCACTTGTTACTGATCCCCACTCGGATTAACCCCATTTATGGACACTCTTTGCTTCCTGTCTGTGAGCCATGACTCGACCCACGAGAGCACCCCCCCCCCAATGCCATGAGCTGCTACTTTCTTCAACAGTCTTTGGTGCGGAACTCTATCAAATGCCTTACTAAAATCTAAGTAAACAATATCAAATTCTTTATCGTGGTCAACAGCCTCAAAAGCTTTACTGAAGAAAGTTAATAAATTAGTTAGACAAGACCGGCCTCTTGTGAATCCATGCTGAGTATCATTAATCAAGCTATGCTTATCGAGATGGCTTCTTATAATCTCAGCTATAATTGACTTCTAGCAAATTGCCTACAATTGAGGTCAGGCTTATTGGGCGGTAATTTGCGGTAACGGGACTTGTCCCTGTTTTAAAAATAGGAATTACATTAGCCATCTTCCACATATCAGACACTACCCCTGTTGAAGAGATAAATTCAAAATATTAGTTAATGGTTCACAGACTTCCATTTTGCATTCCTTAAGAACCCTTGAAAAAACCTCATCAGGACCCGGTGACTTATTTTGCTTCAGTCGGTCTATTGCTTCGCAACCATTTCACTAGTGACTGTGATGTTACATAATTTATCTTCTTCTGATCCACTATAAAAATTAATTACCGGAATATTATTAGTGTCTTCCTGTGTAAAAACCGAGAGAAAATAATTATTTAAAATCGAGCACATTTCATTCTCTTTGTCAGTAAGATGCCCATAGTTATTTTTAAGGGGACCTATCTTATCTCTGACTTTTGTTCTATATACCTGGAAAAAACTTTTTGGATTAGTTTTAGAATCCCTAGCAACTTTAATTTCATAGTCCCTTTTAGCTTTTCTTATCCCCTTTTTAATGTCCCTCTTAATGTCAATATACAGATTCATAAGATGACCCTCGCCTCTTTTGATACGCCTATAAATTCCTTTCTTAAGCCCTAGTAGATATTTCAGCCTATTATTCATCCATTTAGGGTCATTTCTATTTGATCTAATTCCTTATAAGGGATAAACGTTCTTTGAGCAGCATGTATTGTGTTCAGAAAACTGTCATATGATAGCTCTCTTCATTACCCCAGTCAACAGATGATAAGTGTTCTCTAAGCCCATCGTAATCTGCTAAGCGAAATCTGGGACTGTTACTGAGTTATCCCTACATATCATACTTCCATTCAATTCTAAATGTAATTGATTTGTGGTCGCTAGCACCCAGTTCCTCTGAAACTTCTAAATTATTAACAAGGGATTCATTGTTTGCCAGAACTAAGTCAAGCAGGTTTTTTCCCCCTTGTAGGTTCTGTCACAAACTGCTTCAAAAAACAATCCTGAACTACTTCTAAGAAATCGTATGATTCTAAATTCCCAGTCAAGAAATTCCAATCAATATGACTAAAGTTAAAGTCTCCTAGAATTACTACATTATCGTGCCTTGTGGCCCTAGCAATTTCCTCCCATAGTAGTCTCCCCTGGTCCCTATCTAAATTTGGGGGACGGTATATCACACCTAAATTAATTTTTCATGCCCCTCTGAAAATTCTATCCAAACAGACTCTGTATGTGTTACTTCAGACTTAATACCCGTTTTTATGCAACAAATTCAAGCGATCTCGGACATACAATGCCACCCCACCCCCCTTCCCGATACTTCTATCTACTTGGAACAATTTAAAACCCTGAATGTGACATTCTGCAGGCATGTCCCGACTTTTTGAATTAAACCACGTCTCAGTAATGGCAAATACATCTATGTTACCTGCACTGCAATAGTCTCAACTCGCCCATCTTATTCCTAGCACTGCGACTATTTGTGTAATAAACTTTTAATGACCCTCCTCTCTCTTTACCCTTCCTGCTTTTTTCTATTATTCCACTAAACTTATTACTGTCCTTGTCAATTAGTGCCACTGGCTTTCCAATAATCCACCTCATTTTGCCTATTACTAGTTTTTCCTAGTACTCATGTTAAATACCCTGCGACTTCACAGTTTTCCCCCCAAACCCATACCACTAACTATTCCTAGTTAAAGACCTAACAGCTCCCTCCACTGCGTTGGCCAGTGCCCCCACCCCACACCTAGATAAGTGAACCCCATCCCTGGCATACATGTCATTTCTGCCATAGAAGAGGTCCCGTTGTCAATGAATGTTACCGCATTTTCCTTACAGTACTTGTCCAGCCAGCAATTGACACCAATTGCTCTGGACAACCATTCATTCCCAACTCCCCTCCTTGGCAAAATGCCAATATGACAGGTTTCCCACCCTTCCTCTAATTATCTCTATTGCTGACCTATACCTGCTAATCAGGTCCTCACTCCTACGTCTGCCAACATCGTTGCCTCCAGCACTGAGACAGATAATAGGATTGCTCCCATTACCTCTCATGATGTCATCCAGACGGCTAACAATATCCTTCATCCCAGCCCCAGGAAAACACACTCTCTGCCTCCTACTCCTATCCTTCAAACAGAATGCCCTATCCATGTACCTAATCTGGCTGTCCCCAACAACAACAATGTTTTTACCTTCCTTGGCGTTCGTCCATCGTGCTGCTCCGAGTAGTCGACTCACATTCGCCAGGTAGCATTACACCACTTGTAGAATTCGTCAAGACGTTCTCGATGGTCTTCGTTGGGGTTTCTAGGGATGTCTTACTCAAGTCTGCCAATGCTTCTTGGTGCTCGTTGTGGCATTCCCAGCAGAACACTCACATTCGTCCGGTAGCACCGAGAATGAGTTGGAAGTTTCCACGGTAGTCTTCTGGTTTCTCGTTGTTTCAGCCTCTCCAACCGTTTTCTTGATCTTCAGCTTGGTTCCATGTTGCCCGGCCACTGACCAAGCTCCCCTCTTAACCTGGGGACTCACAACAGAAGGATTACTACGAATCCTCTTGTTCTCCTCCGTTAATCGCCGTATCTCCATCTTAGCAACTCTGAGCTCCTCTCTCAGCTGCTGGTAAAGTTGCTCAAGAGAAGGCATCCTGGTACAGATTCACAGAGAGCACACAAATAGGTCTTCACAGAGCTAAGTACACGTCACCACACTCCAATACAATTATCGACTTAAGTACCAAAACCTCTACCATCCATATCTGCCGACAACCATCTGTAATGAAGCAAATCAGCCCATTGAGCATTACTTATGCAAGGTGTGATAAAAATTCATTGTGAAAATTTCATGACTCTCCTAACTATGTATTTCTTGTCTATATCTTTACCTATTTACTATGTGCATAGTTCTGTAACTCAGGTGAAGGATATTTTATTATTATAATAAAAAAGAAGCGCTAAGCCACAAGGGCTATACAGCACTGCAGGGTAGGGAAGGAAGTGAGGGTATTGGGCGGCAGAAGGGGGGAGGATGATCAGTAGGTTACAGAAAACAGCAGGGCAGGGGATAGTGCGGGGGTAGAGGGTAGCAAGAGATTGAAGTAGAAAGGGCTGAAGGTATCATCAGAGTTTGTGAAGTAAGTCAGTTATCAAAAAGTCAATGAGAGAGTCCGGATGAAAGGTGGGTCCATCAGCGAGAAGGAAAGGTAAAGAGAGGACAGCGGGGCGAAGACGACGTTGGAGGTAAATTCTGCGTGCTCGTTGATAAAGTGGGCAGTCTAACAGAATGTGGCTGACTGATAATGGAACCTGATAATTCTCACAGAGAGGAGCAGGGCGCCTCTCCATGAGATAACCATGAGTAAGACGAGTATGGCCATGCGAAGACGGGAGAGAGTAGTCTCCCAACCTCGACACTGGTGACAAGAAGACAGCCAGTAACCTATACTCGGTTTAATAGATTGAAGTTTGTTACCGAGCAGAGTAGACCAACGTTGTTGCCAACGGGTGTGAAGGTGGGTAGCTATTGCAGCAAAATAGTCCGTAAATGAACATAAGAACATAAGAGCGAAGGAACACTGCAGCAGGCCTACTGGCCCATGCGAGGCAGGTCCAAGTCTCCCACCGGCTTAAGCCAATGCACCCAATCCAGTCAGGTCAGGTCACCTTGACTTAAGGGAGGAACACAGCAACCGTCATGGTAGCACAAGCTAATCAGGTCCAACTCACACCCACCCACACCCACTCATGTATTTATCCAACCTATTTTTAAAGCTACACAACGTTCTGGCCTCTATGACTGTACTTGGGAGTTTGTTCCACTCATCCACAACTCTATTACCAAACCAGTACTTTCCTATATCCTTCCTGAATCTGAATTTTTCTAACTTAAATCCATTGCTGCGAGTCCTGTCTAGGCTAAAATATTTTCAGCACACTATTACATCCCCTTTAAATTTATTCCTGTCTTCCATTTATACACTCAATCTATCCCCCCTAATTCTGCGTCTTCTAGAGAGTGCAGATTCAGGGCACTTTGTCTATCCTCATAGGGAAGGTTTTGATACATGGGATAACTTTGTCATCCTCCTTTGTACATTTTCCAGAGCATTTATATCCATTCTGTAATACGGTGACCAAAACTGTGCAGCATAATCTAAATGAGGGCCCAACCAAGGATGTATAGAGTTTAAGAACAACCTGAGGACTCCTATTATTTATGCTTCTTGATATGAATCCCAAAGGATTCTATTAGCTTTATTGCGAACACTTATGCACTGTTGTCTTGGTTTCAGATTACTGCTAACCAGAACTCCTAAATCTTTTTCGCAATCCGTAATATTAAGATCTACATTATTTAGTTTATATGTGGCATGGATATTGTCCTGTCCAACATTTAGAACTTTGCATTTGTCTATATTAAACTGCATCTGCCACCTCTCCAACCACTGCATCAGTCTACTCAAATCTTCCTGGAGTGCTCTAATGTCCTCTTCAGAATGAATTCGACGGCCTCTTTTGGTGTCTTCCGCAAACTTGCTGATGTCGCTCTTTATGCCCTACAGTACTCAAAATAGCAAGGGTCACCCCGATCCACAAAGGAGGAGGCCAAACAGAGTTGAATAACTATAGGCCAGTATCCAACTTACACCCTCTCTCAAAAATCTTCGAAAAATTAATTCATAAACGAATCTACTCCTACCTTATCTCCCAAAACATACTCAACCCCTGCCAATTTGGATTCAGGCCTAATAAAAATACTAATGATGCTATTATACACATGCTAGAACATATATACACTGCAATAGAGAAAAAAGAAGTCCCACTGGGGATCTTCATTGACTTACGTAAAGCTTTTGATACAGTTGACCATGACTTGCTCCACGTAAAATTGTCACACTATGGTATTAGAGGGCACTCCCTCAACTACCTCAAGTCTTACCTCAGCAACAGAAGCCAATATGTGTACGCAAATGGGGCAAACTCTTCTGCGCAACCAATTACAGTTGGTGTCCCACAGGGAAGTGTCCTTGGCCCTCTTCTCTTTCTCCTATACATAAATGACCTTCCAAATGCTTCGCAATTACTCAAACCCACACTATTTGCAGATGACACTACATACGTCTTCTCTCACCCGAGCCCAGTCACGTTAGCCAATACTGTAAATACCGAATTACAGAAAATATCTACCTGGATGAGGACTAACAAACTTACACTAAACATTGACAAAACCTACTTCATTCAGTTTGGTAACAGAGCTACAGATGTCCCTCTTAACATAATGATAAACGGATCACCTATCACAAAACTAACAGAGGGAAAATTCTTAGGAATCCACCTTGATAATAGACTCAAATTTCATACACATATACAACAAATTTCTAAGAAAATTTCCAAGACTGTAGGCATACTATCGAAGATACGGTACTATGTTCCACAGTCAGCCCTCCTGGCCCTATATCACTCTCTTATTTACCCCTATCTCACCTATGGAATTTGTGCATGGGGCTCAACAACAATTAACCATCTCAGACCACTAATTACCAACAAAAGGCTGCAGTTAGAATGATAACAAATTCTCACTACAGGCAGCACACTCCACCAATATTCAATACACTAAACCTACTCACCATACAAAACATCCATACTTATTACTGCACCTATTACATACATAGAACACTTAACTCTGATATTAACCCTCCCGTCAAACATCTCCTTGCCAACCTCAACAGAACACATGACCATAACACAAGGCACAGATCACTCTTTGATGTTCCTCGTGTCCATCTCACACTATGCAAAAACTCAATGCACATAAAAGGCCCTAAAATCTGGAATTCATTACCTGTAAATATAAAAGAAACACTACCTGTTTATAAATTCAAGTCTCTTCTCAAAGATCACTTACTCACCCAAAACCAAATAAATACTGAATAAGTGAACCTTATAAATTGTATATCTTAAATGTTTCTCACAATTATATCACATAAATGTTAAACCTAAAACCGAATCTAACTTTATTATTTTTTAAATTCACTACCTAACAGAATCCTTCATATGACTGAATGCAACCATATGACCTGTCTTTGTAATACTCACTTGTGCTTTATAGTAATCTGTTTACATTAATGTTTTATCACTGATTTCATCATTGCTTAGTTAATCTTAAGTTAATTTTAAGCCAGCCCGTAATGCTATGCATAGTATAAGTGGCTTTGGCATGCTGCTCTTATCTGTATTTTTTTGTACCTCTCTATGTGTGCTCAAATTGGAAAAATAAATCTATGTCGTTTATGTATATTGTGAACAGCAGGAGGCCCAATACTGACCCTTGTGGAACACCGCTCGTGACGCTTCCCCACTCTGATTTCTCCTCATTTATGCAAACTCTTTGCTGCCTATTTGTCAACCATGCCTCTATCCAAGAAAAAATTTCTCCTCCTATTCCATGTGCCTTAATTTTCCTCAATAGTCTCTGATGTGGGACCCTGTCAAAAGCCTTACTGAAGTCTATATACACAATATCATATTCATTACCATGATCTACCTCCTCAAATACCTTAGTGAAAAAAGTTAATAAATTCGTAAGGCAGGAACGCCCCTTTGTAAAACCATGCTGAGATTCGTTGATTAATTTATGCTTTTCAAGGTGGCTACGAACTGCCTCGGCAATTATTGATTCCATAAATTTTCCCACTATGGATGTTAGGCTTATTGGTCTATAGTTCGAAGGTAAGGACCTGTCACCTGCTTTGAAAATAGGTATCACATTTGCCATTTTCCACTTATCTGGCACAATGCCAGTTTGTAGTAATATGTTGAAAAGATTAGCCAAAGGTTTGCTAAGCTCCTCTTTACATTCCTTTAGAACCCTTGCATACAGTTCATCAGGGCCTGGGGATTTGTTAGGTTTTAATTTATCTATTTGCCTAAGGACCATGTCACTTGTGACCCTAATCGTGCACAGTTTATTATCGTCCTGTTCCACAAAATTTATCATTTCTGGAATACCTCTATATGAAATTGGTAGGTCATGTACTGCTGACCGCACAGCAGTGTCTGCCTGTTCATTGCCTTGTACGTCAACATGACCAGGGACCCAACAAAAAACAATATCTTTATGCTTGGAAGAGACGCAGCGTAGCCAAAGTTGGATACGGAGGACTAAGGGGTGAGGCGTATCAAATTTCTGTATAGCCTGTAAAGCACTAAGGGAGTCTGAGACAACCACAAATGATGACATAGGCATAGATGCAATACGGATAAGTGCTGCAAGAATGGCATACAATTCAGCAGTAAAGATACTAGCCGAAGATAGTAAATGCCCTCGTACGACGCTGTCCGGAAACACTGCCGTGAATCCTACGCCGTCAGAAGACTAAGAGCCATCTGTGTACACTGCAATGGCATGAGAATGAGAGTGGAAGTGGTCAAGAAAGAGAGAGTGGGAAGCTACCGTAGATAGTTGTGCTTTCGAGCAAGGGAGGAAGAGAGAACAGACTAATAGCTGGAACTTCCCAGGGGGGTAGGGAAAAGTGAGATGCTACATGAACATAGAGAGGTGGCAATTGAAGAGAAGACAAGAGCGAATGTAGGCAAAGGGAGAAGGGATGGAGCAAACAGGGGTGGCGAACAAATAAAGAATGTCTACTAATATCGGTGACCATTCTATAAATGGAAAGATTGCGGAGATCATGAGAGCGTACATAGTAGCGAAGGCAATGGGCATCATGGCGATCGGATAAGGATGGAACGTTCGCTTCTGCATAGAGGCTCTGAACAGGGTAAGAGCGAAAAGCACCAAGGCATAAACGTAATCCTTGGTGATGAATGGGGTTAAGGCTAGAGAGAGTAGCAGGAGAAGCCGCTGAATAGATCTGGTCCCCATAATCAAGTTTCGATAAAATGAGGGCGGAATGTAGGAGAAGGAGAGTTCGACGATCAGCTCCCCATGAAAGATGAGCAAGGGTTTTAAGAAAGCTCAGCCGGCTGTGACAAGTTGCCTTCAGAGAGGTAATGCGAGGTTTCCAGGATAACCTACAGTTGAAGAGGAGGCCTAGAAACCAGACTATCACGTTCAGGGATACGGGAGCCACAGAGGTACAAAGGATGATCGGAGATGACAGAGCGTCTAGTGAAAGTAATTTGGTGAGTTTTGGTACTGGAAAATTTAAACTCATGTGTGGTGGCCCAATTGGAAACACGGTCGACCGCATGTTGGAGAGAAACTGTAATGAGGTGACAGTCAGCGCCTGCACATGCAATAGCGAAGTCATCAACATAGAGTGATGACCAAATATTGGATGGAAGACTAGAGGCCAAATCATTTATAGCAAGGAGAAAAAGTGTTGTGCCCAAAACACATCCCTGGGGGACACCTTAAGCTTGGATAAAGTCCGGGGAGAGCACATTATTAACCCGAACACGGAAATGTCTATCAGTTAAAAAGTTCTTAAGGAAGGATGGTTGATTGCCTCGAAGGCCTAAGGAGTGGGCTTGGGCCAAAATATACCTCCAAGTTGTGTCACATGCCTTCTCAAGGTCGAAAAATATGGCAATAACTGAGTGGTTATTCGCAAAGGCATTACGAACATACGTATCAAAGCATAGTAAGGGGTCTATGGTAGAACGGCCCTTACGAAAGCCATATTGACGAGTGGAGAGACTGTTGTCTCTAAATACCCCACTAAACGTCTATTTACAGGCATTCCATCATTTTGCAAACTGCACTGGTAAGAGCAATGGGACGATAGTGGGAGGCTTCATGTCCCGTAGTACCCGGTTTGTGGAAAGGGAGAACAATGGCAGATTTCCACAGCTGTGGAAGAACTCCCTGTGACCAAACAAGATTGAAAAGGCGTAATAGGACTGTAAGGGCTGACTGATGTAAATGTTGTAGCATACGAATGTGAATGTCGTCGGGCCCAGCTGCCGATGATCGGCAAGCAGAGTGTGTTGCCTCCAGTTCCTGGAGTGTAAAAGGCACATTATACTGCTCTTCTCTGAGAGAAGAAAAGTCCAAGGGTGCTAACTCTCTGGCAGACTTTGAGGAAAGAAACGAGGGGCATAGATGGAGCCCCTGAGAAATATGGACCAGATGATTGCCAATTTCATTGGCAACATCTAGTGGGTTTGCTATATCAACACCGGCAACCCACAGAACAGGAGCCGGGTCACGAGAATATTTACCACTCAGTATTTGTACTTTTTTCCAGACTGCACTCATAGAAGAAGCAGAGGTGATGGTGGAGACATAATCTCGTCAGCAAGTGCGTTCAACATCACAGATGACATGGCGAGCGATCGCACACTTCTGCTTAAAATCAAGAAGTCTCTCCATGGTTCTATTGTACTGGTACCTGCCCCACGCAGCGCGTTTCAAATGTACTGCATGAGCACAAGCAGGAGACCACCAAGGCATGCATTTCTGAGAATGCCTGCCCGAAGTTTGGGGTATAGAATGAGAAGCTGCGGTTAAAACGGAGGATGAGAAGAGGTGTAAAAGCTCATCAATGGAGGACGAAGAAGGGATCTCACTAAAAACAGTTAGTTGTGAGAAAAGGTTCCAATTTGCCTGATCGAAGAGGTGGTGAATATGAAGGGGAAGTAAGAATGATTGGGAAATGATCGCTGTCATGTAAATCCAGGAGAGCAGACCAGGTGAAGTCTAATGTGGCGGAGGAAGAGCAGACTGAGAGATTGATGCAAGAGAGAGTATGAGTCCAAGGATGAAAATGGGTGTGAATACCTGTATTTAAAACATGGAGGGGGTGGGTAGCAAGAAAAGCCTCTAACTGAATGCCACGGGAATCACAGTGAGACCCCCCAGAGGAAATGATGGGTATTAAAATCGCCAAGTAACAGAAGTAGTGGCGGTAATGACGAAACAAGAAAGGCAATATCTGGGATAGATAATGCCCGAGAAGGAGAGAGATACAAAGAACAGAGTGTATACTACCTATGCAAGTGGATACGGGCTGCTGTGTAATGCAGCAAAGTACGAACAAATAGCTGATGGTACGGAATATCAATGTGTAGAAGAAGGGCACTTTCATTTAAGGTCCCATCAAGAAAAGGATCTGAAGACTACATTAAATTATAGCCTGAGATAGGATAGATAATGGCAGAGTATAATTTTGGTTCCTGTAAGCAAACACCAACAGAGGAAAACTGGGAGAGCAACATCTGAATCTCATTCCGATTACCCCTGAGGCCGCGAATATTCCACTGTAAATAGGCCATGACTGGCAATGATAAAGATACCTGAAATCCGCAGGTAAGGGTACCTACGGACTTTGCCATGGTGCATTGTGAAGAAAGGAGTTGCGCAGATGGAGAAGAGGAAAGAAAAGGAACAGAGGGTGGATCAGTGTCCATTGATGGTTTGGTCTCTGCAATACATTCACAGATTGCTTCAAGTGTTTCAGAGTTCAGAGATGTCATATGGGAGACAATATTGGAGATGGAAGGAGGAGGAGTTTGAGTAAAGACCGGAGCTGTAATGGACTGTACCAAGGTAGGGGGGGTGAAAGGGTGGAGGGAACTGGAGAAGTGTGGGAGGGGACAGAAGAGGCAGAAACCTGGGAGGTGGCAAAAGAAGAAGAAACTTGGGAGGGGACAGGGGAGGAAGGCACAGTACAAGGAGGAGGATGAACCTCCACACTTGTAACAGAGCCAGTGAAAGGGAAAGACTCAGGTACAGAGACCGGGAAGGTAAAGTGTGGAGGTGGATGAAGTGAAGGAGGGGTTAAAGGAGATTTTTTGGGCCTCTGAGAAGTAGAGGGACGATTGGGAGGAGGTGTCGTACGAGGTCTTATCGACACCGGGGTTTGTGAGGGAGGAGACGAAGAAGTGAGGACAGACTGAGGAGTTGAAGTAGGGACGTCTGAGCCCAGGGCAGCAAAAGAATTTGATATAGGAGTGACTATGGGACTGGCAACCGCAGAGGAGGCTGCAGAAGATGTGACCCCAGAAGTGGGGGGACGCTTTGAAACACGAGAATAAGAAACACGGGGCAGTCTCCCTTGGAGGTGGAGATGAGAAATCGCCATAGCATAAGGGAGACCTTCTGCCTCTTTGAGGCAACGAATTTCCCGCTCATTTAAGTAGATTTGGCAACGGCGAGAGTGCAAAGGGTGAGCCTCATGACAATTAAGGCAAGAGGGAATTTGACTGCAAGACGTATTAGAATGGTCATCTGCACCACAGACTGGGCATTCAGCTATAGTTCTGCAATATTTTGCTGGGTGGCCAAATCACCAGCAATTCCTACACTGTTGCAGTGTAGGGATCACCTTCCAAACTTGTAACCAACGTCCTGCTACATAAACAGAGGATGGGAGTTCATGGCTGTCAAAAGTTAAACGAGCCACATTGCAAGGGTATCGTCATCGCCCGTGGGCAGGAAGAACATAAGTGTCTACCTTGAGAATTGGGAGATCTTGGAGTTCCAGCTGTTCAAGAATGTCAGTGCCACATGTCTGGAAATTCTGTTGGACTATGGTATGGGGCAGAATAACAGTACCACTACAAGAATTGAGGGAATGATGTTTTTCGATAGTGATAGAAATAGTATCGATATGTGAAAGGAGAGAAAGATCATGAGCTTGGGTAGAATTCTGGACTGTGATGATGCACGTACCACTCTTAAGAGCATGAAAGGAAATATCTCTACCAACATGGCGTAGGAGCGCTTTGCCAATACTATGGTCGGAAAGATAGGCAGTAGAAGAAGTCGGTCTTAATGTAAAGAATTTAGTCCATTGTGTGGTCTGAAACTGAGTGTGGAGAGGGAGTGCATGACGTGTTGGTCTTTTCCGAGTAGAAAGGGAAGGTAATGAAGTAACATCATTAGGAGATTGTCACTGACGTTTAGAAGTGGGACTAGAGTCGGTCCGATGTGGGACGGGCCAGCGATTCGAAAATCATTGCACCATAGAGGGAGAAGCCGGAAGCATAGTCAAAGGAGAGCGGAGGTCAGACAAATCGAAGGAGTCAGTGGAAGCCCCGGTACCTGAAGCAGGTGAGGAAACAGCACCAGCAAGAGGTACAGGGGCCTTAGGAATGCCCGAAGAGTGGCCAAAAGACGAGGCGAGGTCAGAACAGGGTGCGGTAACAATAAGGGGCCCGTGGGTAGCAGGGTCATGGATTGGGTACTCCATGGTTAGGTTACTTCTTTCTTTTTGTTTTTAAGAAAAAAAAGAAAGAAGAAAATAAAAATAAAAAAAGAATAAAAAAAGGGGGGACCGTGGAGGGATAGTTCCTAGGAGGAATGAAAGAGCCAGAAATCTCCCTCCTCACTCAAGAGGACCTCAGCACCGCAAGTAGCGCAGATGCAGCATGGAACCCGTGCCATACGCTACCCATCATGCCAATAAACCAGAAATCTGGGATAGCAACCTCACATCTGCTGAGCTACCTTGGTGGACAAAAGAGAGGGTGGCCGGATATCCACCACAAAGCATACCTCCTTCGGCCACCACCCCCAGAATCCGAAAGGTGGCTTCCAGAGATACACCCATCGCCCAAAAGACACCCAAAGCCACCCTCCGGGATACTGGAGAGGGATTGGGACATCCCACAGGCAATCCAGATTCCATGGCAATCTATGCCACCGCCAAGAACCTCAATGGAATGGGATGGACCCCGGTACCCTTTCCCCTACCTAGGAACTAGCGTGTCGAGAAAAAATCCTAAAGGCCAAAAGGGAGGGGTGGGGAGGAGGAGGAGGAAAGGAAAAAGGGGAGGATGGGAGAGGGAAGGGGGGATTGGGGGGTAATTAGGTTCGGTCTGAGGAAGGAGACCAACAGGTCTAATTCCTCAGACCAAGAGCCTCTTCACCACGCCAAGGAGCCCCCTTGAAGAGGGGTGAAGGAAATAAATGCAGTTTAATTAAAAGATTAGATAGGTAATGTCATCTACCATCATTGATGAATTGAAATGTAATGAAAGACAAGGCAAGTGTTTGAGAAAGTACTATCAGCAGTATTTGTTATTATTACTGCTACTACTATTATTACTGTAGCATCTGAAAATGAGTTTAAAATATCCTAAGTTTTGTAAAAGCTGGGAATTAATTCAATAAATATATCAGAACTATGATCATCTTTGCATGTTGTTCTGTTATTGGTGGTTCCAATATTTTTTCATTAGACTTTTTGGTTATTTGTAACATAGTGTATAAAGTTCTTTTTTTTTTTTTGCATCTGATTATTTTTTTCTAATATTAGCATTCAGTGTAATAATTAGCGAGTAGAAATAAGGTTTTTTAGACATGAGTTGACCTCCTGTTGTAGGAGTGTTGTGAAGAACTTGCATACACGAATGGGAATTCTGTTCAAACAATGGAGGGAAACACGAGAAGAACTTTGTAAACTAGCCTCCACTCCCATCTCTTTTGCCGGCTTAGGCAGTTTTTAACTATTCATGTACACCTATCTGCTGCTAACAAGGTTTAGCAGCAACCAGGCTGCCCCCCTCCCCAAAAGATGCCTACAAAATTATAGAAGTGCATGGGTTGCTGAAGAGATACTGGAGGATCAGTCTTGGCTGGTATTCTGGGATGAAGGAAGATCTCAGTAGCAGCCCGAGGAAGGAATGTATCAAGGCATTGAAAACAAGGGAGGTAACCCCAGACAGCATGGTAAAGTAATGGAGCTCCTTGGGAACTATGTGGGGAGGTATTTCTAATATCAGTAAGCCGGTTCTGCTATAATGCTAGGTATCTGCTGCTAGTAATTTTTTTTTCTTTGGTGCTAACAAATTCAGATTCCCTTGTAATGTATTTATTAAATTTTAAGTTGTTTTATCAGAGTATGTTTTACTTCCCACTTTGAGCCATGTATATAAGGTCCATTTGTTTTCAAAGGTTAAATTGGGTAACAATGATGATATTTCTTTGGGAGAATCAAGCCTCCGACAAGGAGCCTACTGCTCAATTTTCAGGCCAAGCTACCCTAAGAGCCAGCACTTATCAGGACCCCTACCTTGTTATAACTACCCTGTATTATTTCTCACTGGGTTTTCTACTGCTCTAACCCAACCTCTGTAGTTTCCTCCCTTCTCATACTGACTATGGCTAGTTTTATCTCTTCCACTATTAAAAGATCAGGTGGTGGCAGCACATTTCCAAGAGAATAGAGGGTTACCTTATGTTCTCTCATATTCTAATATTTTTTTTCCTTGTTATTTGTTCTCTATATTCTCATACCTTTGTTAACTCCTAGTTTCCACCTGAGGGAACAGACAATATAGCATCATCTGGTTCTCTGTCCACCCTAAAGTAGGACTGGGGTGGAAGCTGCGACACTTCACATGCACCTCAGCCCAGAAGGGCCAAACCATTTCCACTCTCTTCACAATCATCCACCAACACCAGTACCCACGATTTAAGGTAAGAAATACTATTATTTCTGTTGCATTTGTAGTCTTAAGCAGTAAAATTATATCATGAAAATGAGCTACAATTTCATATTCATTTATTTTTGTAAGATCTGTTGGTTTAAAAAAAAGATATTGGGGTTTTTGGGGCTCCCAGGAACGTAACACTATTTTTCCTGTAAGTCCTTCAGTTTACCTAACACGGTTTTTTACCTAACAGCATTTTCAGGAACGTAATTATCGTGTATTAACGGTCTGCTGTATACTCGTTTCTTAGTTGTATCGGTACAGAACTGAAAGCCACTTATGGCAAAATGCTTCCTTAATAAATGTCTTTATCAGTACAGACATGTATTTTATTTTCAATCTTCCTTAACGGTTTGCATTTTTTTTTTTTTTTTGCATATCTCAATATGTCTAATTTAAAAATTATATCGACTCCTTCCTTCGACATCTCCATCACCATATTTAAACCTCCATTACTTATCCTTGGCTTCAACTTGTATTCCTCAATCACATTACCTCATACTGGACCTTCCCAGAGATTGTAGCTTCCTCACTCATTCCTTTCATCGTATAAAACTTCCCCTTATTGTGGATGATCTTTGTTATCCTCTGCATGTACTTAGGGAGCTGCATATACAAGAAGTGATTCTTAGCTCCTGGCCCCACCTACTATAAATAATTGCTGCATTATTTCTTCCTGGTCACTGAGGCCTATCATACCTAATCCTGAAGCTTTATATATAATGTCTCTACAGCCTCCTCATATAACTATTTACCATTATAAAACTAAAAATGTATTTCATGGGATTCCAGTGGCTCATATTTATTTAGTTTCAGCTTGCTTGTGTGTTTATTTTCGCTCCCAAGCCTCGTATTTTGAGCAATCTGTTTGTATCTGCTCATACAAATTATATGAGCGTCTTGTAAGTAGCAATTAGCCAGCTGGCCCAGTGGCTCAGGCGTCGGTCTGGAGTTTTGCGACTCTGATCGCGGGTTGTATCCCCGCCCGTGGTATGTGTCTCCTCTAATCTTTCTCTCGCGCATGGTAGCTACAATCGTTTCATACTCGCATATTTTCTTCTCAAATCAAGTTCTCCTCAGCACAGGAAACATATAGGCCTTCTTAGAGTCGCATTTCTTTGTCCAGGCTTGTACATAATAGGCCTAAAATATGAGGTAATTAGCATTTCAAAATATTGTCAGATTCAGTTGCAAATTTTATGATGTAAAATCGCACCTGCAGCACATGTTATTAAGTTAATAAGAATATCTAGTAGTTTCCCATTTTTGAAGGTGTACTTCATCTCCGGTATTATGTAAATGGTTAAGAAAACTGACATGTTGAGGAATGAGACAGATGTATGTTTGGCAACCTCAGTCTGGAGTCGATGTATTTACTCCAATCTTATCAAAACTGATGGACTGAACACATCGACTCCAGCCAGAAGGACTGATTGCCTCAGACTCCTCGCCTGCCACCGTTTTTCTCTACATTAGAGAGAACAACGTTTTCTAAAAAAAAGATTTCCAAATATTGCGCAAGTGTCTCAATCTTCACGTCTGGTTTTTCTCTGATTGTTACAGTTGGACAACTCTTGCAGCTTGTCCAAGTCTTTTTGTAGTCTATATCAAACCACATCGGTTCTCTTGAGTCATCATCAAGACGTAATATCTAGTGTCCAGCTTCCTTTGGCAGCTAATTGATACTGACTCTTGGGGTACCCACTCATTACCTCATTCATCTATAAAGTCCATATTTATCCCTCACTCTCTGCCCATCCTTACCCTCACTCTCTGCCCATCCTTACCCTCACTCTCTGCCCATCCTTACCCTCACTCTCTGCCCATCCTTACCCTCACTCTCTGCCCATCCTTATCCTCACTCTCTGCCCATCCTTATCCTCACTCTCTGCCCATCCTTATCCTCACTCTCTGCCCATCCTTATCCTCACTCTCTACCCATCCTTACCCTCACTGTCTTCATTTCCTTTGGTATTTCTTGATCGACTTTAGCACATTACACTGCAGCACGTTACACTGCAGTACATTACACTGCAGTACATTACACTGCAGCACGTTACACTGCAGTACATTACACTGCAGCACGTTACACTGCAGTACATTACACTGCAGTACATTACACTGCAGTACATTACACTGCAGCACGTTACACTGCAGTACATTACACTGCAGTACATTACACTGCAGCACGTTACACTGCAGTACATTACACTGCAGCACGTTACACTGCAGTACATTACACTGCAGTACATTACACTGCAGTACATTACACTGCAGCACGTTACACTGCAGTACATTACACTGCAGTACGTTACACTGCAGTACATTACACTGCAGCACGTTACACTGCAGTACATTACACTGCAGTACATTACACTGCAGTACATTACACTGCAGCACGTTACACTGCAGTACATTACACTGCAGTACATTACACTGCAGTACATTACACTGCAGCACGTTACACTGCAGTACATTACACTGCAGCACGTTACACTGCAGTACATTACACTGCAGTACATTACACTGCAGCACGTTACACTGCAGTACATTACACTGCAGCACGTTACACTGCAGTACATTACACTGCAGTACATTACACTGCAGTACATTACACTGCAGCACGTTACACTGCAGTACATTACACTGCAGTACATTACACTGCAGCACGTTACACTGCAGTACATTACACTGCAGCACGTTACACTGCAGTACATTACACTGCAGTACATTACACTGCAGTACATTACACTGCAGCACGTTACACTGCAGTACATTACACTGCAGTACGTTACACTGCAGTACATTACACTGCAGCACGTTACACTGCAGTACATTACACTGCAGTACATTACACTGCAGTACATTACACTGCAGCACGTTACACTGCAGTACATTACACTGCAGTACATTACACTGCAGTACATTACACTGCAGCACGTTACACTGCAGTACATTACACTGCAGCACGTTACACTGCAGTACATTACACTGCAGTACATTACACTGCAGCACGTTACACTGCAGTACATTACACTGCAGCACGTTACACTGCAGTACATTACACTGCAGTACATTACACTGCAGTACATTACACTGCAGTACATTACACTGCAGTACATTACACTGCAGTACATTACACTGCAGCACGTTACACTGCAGTACATTACACTGCAGTACCTTACTTTCTAGCGTCTAATCTGCTTCAAGATTTTAATTCTCGCCTCACATTTAATTTCTTATGTGTTCACTGTGCTCTGAGCTCCGCCTCAAGATCACTGCTACACCCGAGATCACTGCTACACAAGACATCACTGCTACACAAGACATCACTGCTACACAAGACATCACTGCTACACAAGACATCACTGCTACGCACGAGATCGCTACTACACATTGACATCACTGCTACGCACGAGATCGCTACTACACATTGACATCACTGCTACACATGACATCACTGCTACACATGACATCACTGCTACACATGACATCGCTGCTACACATTGACATCACTGCTACACACTATCACTGCTACACACAATATTACTGCCACACACGATATCACTGCTACATGTGTCATTGCTACACGCATCACTGCTACACACGATATCACTGCTACACATCACTGCTACACACGATATCACTGCTACACATCACTGCTACACACGATATCAATGCTACATACGATATCACTGCTACACACGATATCACTGCTACACATCACTGCTACACACGATATCACTGCTACACATCACTGCTACACACGATATCAATGCTACATACGATATCAGTGCTACACACGATATCAGTGCTACACACGATATCACTGCCACACATATCACTGCTACACACAATATCACTGCTACACACAATATCACTACTACACAAAATATCACCGCTACACGATATGACTGCCACACACATCACTGCTACACACAATATCACTGCAACACACATCACTGCTACACACAATATCACTGCTACACACATCACTGCTATACATGATATTGCTGCTACACATTAGATCACTGCTACACTACATACGATATCACTGCTATACATGTCACTGCTGCACACAAGATCACTGCTATACATGTCACTGCTGCACACAAGATCACTGCTATACATGTCACTGCTGCACACAATATCACTGCCAGACAAGTGAACCACACTCAACATTTCCATAAGTCTGGAGACTTGACAATCTTGAAAATTAAACAGACAGTTGTTGCAGGTACGGTAACGTTACTCCTGCTTCACTCTGACTATAAACAGTGCAGTAGCAGCAATCAAAACAAATTTTTAAACCCTTTTTTTTAAAAATTTTAAAAATTTTAAAATTTTTAATTTTCCATTCCATTTTACCAGTTTCCCCTTTTAAAAAAAAATTTCTTTTAAACCAAAATTTTTAAATTTAAAATTTTCTCGTTTTGGTCCATTTTTTTTAAAACTTTAAAAGGGGCCTTTTGTTAAAAAAAATTTCTTTGTTAATTTTTAAAAAATTAATTTTCCTTTAAAAAGGTTTTTTTCCCTTTAAAACCAAAAGGATTTTTAAATTTTGAAATTTTAAACCCCCGTTAAATTTTTTTTCCCTTTTTTTAAAGGGGTTTTAAACCTAAACCCTTTTTGATCTTTATTTTTTTTTTTGGAAGTTTGCCCCCTCCCCATTTTTAAACCCCGGTTTTTATTTTTTAAACCCGGGCCCCAACCTTTTAAGGGTATAAAAACCCCCCCTTGTCCTTAACCAAATCCCTTTTTTAAGATTTCCCCTTTTTATCTTTTTTTTCATTTTTTGGGGAAAAATTTTAAAGGGAAACTTTAAAACTTTTTGGGTCCAGAAAATTTATATAAATTTTAAAAAAACCCCTTCTTTTTTCACGGGAAGCTTATGGGGTTTTAAACACATTTCTTAAAAAGGGGGTTTTAATTTCCCTTTTAAATTTTATAAAAAATGTTTTTTTTTTTTGGGCCCTTTCCCCAAAAAAACTTTAAATTTTTTTTAAAAAATTTAAAAATTTTTTTAAATGCCCGGGTTTTTTTCCCTTTTAAAAGGGAAAAAATTTTAAAAAATTTTTTTTTTAGGGGAAAAAAAAAACAAAACCTTTTTGATTTAAAAAAAAATTTTTTAATGTTTTGAAACCCAAAAAAAATTAAATTTTTAGAATATTTCCTTTTTAAAGTTTTAAAAAATTTTAAAAAAAAGATTTTTTTTGAATTTTAATTTTTTAAACCCCTAAAAAATTTTTAAGCCAAACCCTTTTTAATTTTAATTCAAAGGGAACCCCTTTTAAAGGGGAAAAATTTTTTTAGCGATTTTTTTAAAATTCTTTTGGGTTTTTAATTTTCTTTTTTTTTAAAAAATTAAGGGTTTTTCACTTTTTTTAAAATGGGCTTTAAATTTTCCCCCATTTTAAAGTTTTAAGTTTTTTCGCTCAAATTGGGCCTTTCTAAATTTTTAAAAAATTTTTTAAATAATATGACCCCTTTTGACCAAAATTTTAAAAAACTTGTTTTTAAAAGAAACGTTTTTTTAGTTCGGCCCAAAAGGGTTTCCACCACATCTAGATGTAGACCAACCCCAAATTTGACATTAATTTTTAAAGAATTAGAATTTAAAAACCCCTCTAGGGTTTTAGAAAGCGCGTCGTAGAGTGTAGTAGCAGCAGCGGGGGGTGTAGAGGTGAGAGGAAGAGAAAAGGTCGTAGAGGTGTAGAAAAGGCAGCGGGGAAAGTAGTAGAAGGTAGTGGTAGAAGCAGCAGTCGTAGGGTAGTAGAAAACCCCCATAAAAATGCAGCCAGAGTCGTAGAGGTAGTGGGAGCAGCAGGTCGTAGGGTAGTAGTAGCAGCAGTCGTGAGGTATAGTAGCGCAGCGTAGGGAAATGTAGCAGCGGTCGTAGGGTAGTAGTGCAGCAGCCGTGAGGTAATATTTGCAGCAGTCGTAGGGTATAGTAGCGCAGTCGAGAGGTTAGTAGAGCAGTCGTAGGGTATAGCAGCATCGTAGAGGGTAGTAGCAGCAGCTTTTAGAGGTATTAGTAGACAGCAGTGTGGGGTTGTAGAGCAGCAGTCGTAGGGTAGGGGAAAGTGAAGGGGCAGCAGTGTGAGGTATATAGCAGCAGTCGTAGAGGTAGTAGTTGCAGCAGTCGTAGAGGTAGATAGAGCAGCATCGAAAGGGGTTTGTGTACAGCAGTGTAGAGGTAGTATTGCGCAGTGTAAGGTTAGTAGCAGCAGTGTAGAGGTAGTGTAGCAGCAGTCGTAGAGGTATTTAGCGCAGTGTTGAGGTATAGAGCGCGTCGTAGAGGTAGTAGGGGAGCAGTCGTAGAGGTGTAGTAGAAAGCAGTCGTAGAGGTAGTAGTGAGCAGCAGTGTAGGGGTAGTAGAGCAGCAGTCGAGGGTAGTTGGGCCAGCAGTCGTAGGGTAGTAGTGCAGCGTCGAGAGTAGTAGTAGCAGCAGCCTAGAGGTAGTAGTAGCAGCAGTCAAAGAGGTTAGTGTAGCAGCAGTGTAGAGGTGTAGTAAAATTAAAAAAATTTACAGCAGGGTAGAGGTATATAGCAGCAGTGTAGAGGTATAAAAAAGCCAGTCGTAGGGGTAGTAAGCAGTCGAGGGGTAGTTTTAAACAGCAGTGTAAGGTAGAGCCGCAGCAGTCGTAGGGGTAGTATACAGCAGCAGTAGTAATCGGTAGGGTTGTGCGCAGCGTGGGGTAGGTGTGCAGCATCTAGAGGGTATTAGCAGCATGTAGAGGAGTAGTAGCAGCATTTGAGAAAAAAAAAAAAAAAAAAAAAGGTTGGGGAAAAGGCAGCAGTCGTAGGGATAGTGGAGCATCTAGGGTAGTAGTAGCAGCAGCGTGGGGTATGTAGAAATTAAAAACAGCGTCGAAAGGGGTAATGTACGCACAGTCGTGAGGTAATAGCGCGTCTAGAGGTAGTGTAGCGTCGTAGAGGTTATAGAGCAGCGAAAGGTAGTAGTACAGCGTCGTGAGGAGTAGTGCGCAGTCGTAAGGTGTGTAGCACCCAGTGTAAGGGAAATAGTACGCAGTGTAGAGGTAGTAGTAGCAGCAGCGGGTGGGTATAAGCACGTCGTAAGGTAGTTAGCACGCGGGGTCGTAGGGGTTGTAGTAGCGCAGCCGTAGAGGGTAGTATACAGCAGCTCGAAGGGGGTAGTGTAGCAGCAGTGGGTTGTCGGTTGGGGGTATAGAGAGCATCTTTGAGGTAGTAGTGCAGAGGGGAGAGGAAATTTAGTAGCAGCAGTGTAGGGAGTGTAGCAGCAGTCTAGAGGTAGTGGGCCCAGTCGTAGAGGAAATAGTGCAGCAGCGGGGTTAGGAGGTAGTAGTAGAGCAGCAGTGTGAGGGAGTGACAGCAGCGTGAGGTATATACAGCGTCGAGAGTAGTGGGAAAAAAAAAGCACATCGTAGAGGAGTATTGCGCAGCAGTCGTAGAGGTAGTAGTAGCAGCATCGTAGGGTAGGTACGCAGTGAAGGTAGTATGCACAGTCGTAGAGGTATAGTAGCAGCAGTCGTAGAGGAAAAGGTAGCAGAGCTTTAAGGGTAAGTAGCAGCGTGAAGAGTAGTAGTAGCAGCAGCGAGAGGTAGTAGTAGCACAGCAGTGGTAGGGAGTATTTGCAGCAGTCGAGGGGAAATGTACACGGGTCGAGAGGTGTGTAGCAGCAGTCGTAGAGGAGGCCTCGTGAGGTAGTTTGCAGCAGGCGAAGGGGTTTAGTATTGCAGAAGGTCGTAGGGGAAAAGTATTTCAGCAGTCGTAAGGTTTAGTGCAGCAGTCAAAGGGGTTTAGAGAGCAGCAGTGTAGGGGAGTGTGCAGCAGTCGTAGGGTATAGTGCAGCATGTGGGTTAAATTTGCACGTCGTAGAGGTGTAGCACATCGTAAGGGAAATAGAGCAGCGTCGAGGGTTTAATAGAGCAGAGTCGTAGAGGTAGTGTAGCCAGTCGTAGAGGTAGTAGTAGCAGCAGTTAAGGTGAGAAAGCAGCAGTCGTAGAGGTAGTAGTAGCAGCAGTCGTAGAGGTAGTAGTAGCAGCAGTCGTAGAGGTAGTAGTAGCAGCAGTCGTAGAGGTAGTAGTAGCAGCAGTCGTAGAGGTAGTAGTAGCAGCAGTCGTAAGGTTATTGCAGCAGCGTAGGGGTATGTAGCAGAGTCGTAGGGGTAGAAAGTAGCAGCAGTCAGGAAATATTAGCAGCAGCAGTGTAGAGGTATAGTAGCGCAGTGTAGAGTAATGTCACATCGTAAGGTTTTGTAGAGCATCGTGGGGAGGGGTTGGGGGTAGTAGTAGGGCGCGGTGTAGAGGTAGTAGTAGCGCAGAAGTCTTGGGGAGTAGTAGCAGCAGTCGTAGGGTAGTAGTAGCAGCAGTCTAGGGGTAGTAGAAAGCGCAGTGTAGAGGTTAGTAGCACAGTGTAGAGGTTGTAGCACAGTGTAGAGGTTAGTGCAGCAGTCGAAAGGGTAGTAGTAGCGCAGTCTGGGGGTTGTTAGAGCGTCGTAGGGTAATAGTACACAGAGAGAGGTAATGTAGCAGCAGTCGTAGAGGTTAGTAGCAGCAGTCGTAGAGGTAGTAGTAGCACAGTCTAAGGTAGTAGAGCGCGTCGAGGGGTAGTATGCAGCAGTTAGAGGTGTATAGCAGCGTCGTAGGGGTTGTAGTAGCAGCATCGTAGGGTATAGTAGCCAGCAGTCGTGAGGTATTTGTAGCGCATGTAGGGTAAAGAGCAGCAGTCGTAGGGAGTGTGCAGCAGTCTAGGGGTTAGTACAGCGTCTAGGGGAAATGTAGCAGCGGTCGTAGGGTTGTAGTGCGCAGTCGTAGAGGTAGTATAGCAGCGGTCGTAGAGGTAGTAGTGCAGACGTCGTAAGGTAGTGTAGGCATCGTTGAGGTAGTAGTAGAAAGCAGTCGTAGATTTGTATTTAGCAGCGTGTAAGGGTAGTGAAGCATGTAGAGGTAGTATGCGCAGTCGAAGAGGTGTAGTAGCGCAGTCGTGAGGTAGTAGTACACCCGGGAGGGTATAGTAGCGCAGGAAAGGGTAAAGTAGCAGCAGTCGTAGAGGTAGTAGTGCACAGTCGTAGGGGAAAATAGTGCAGCAGTCTAGGGGTAGAGACAGCAGTCGTAAGGTATGTCACCCAGTTAAGGTAGTTTTGGCCCAGGGGTCTAGAGGTATTTTGCAGCAGAGCAGAGGATTAGACAGCAGTCGTAGAGGTATAGTAGCAGCAGTGTAAGGATTTTGTAGCGGGCAGTCGTAGAGGATTTAGCAGCAGTCGTGAGTATTTTGGCACCCGTGTAGAGGTAGTAGACAGAAGCGTTAAGGTAGTGTGCCCCGCAGTGGGGGTGTAGTAGCGGGCCTAGATTTTAGTAGACGGTGGGGAAAATAGAGCAGCGGTAGGGGAAATATAGCAGCAGTCAAAAGAGGAGTAGAGCAGCGTCTTTAAGGTATATAGCAGCAGCAGTTAGAGGTAGTAGTAGCGCAGCAGCGTAGAGGTTTTGTGCAGCGTAGAGAGAGTCAGCGCGTAGGGGGTAATAGTAGAGGAGCGGGGTTTGTAGGGGGTTAGGGTTAGAGCAGCGTCGTAGAGGTAGTAGAGCAGCAGTCGTTGAGGTGTATTAGCAGCAGCAGTCGAGGGGGGTAGTAGCAGCAGCAGTTGGGTAGGTGGCGAGTCGTGAGGTGAATAGCACAGCAGTGTAGAGGATAGCACAAGCATCGTAGAGGTTGTACAGCACAGTCGTAGAGGTAGTAGTGCGCACGTGAGAGGTAGTAGCAGCAGGTCGTAAGGTAGTAGTAGCAGAGAGTTCGTAGGGGGTAGTAGAGCAGGCATGTGAGGTGTAGCAGCACAGTCAAGGTAGTACAGCAGCGTCGTAGGGGTAGTAGTAGGCAGCAGTCGTAGGGTAGTAGACGCAGTCCTTTGAGGAGTAGCAGCACAGTGTAGAGGTGTATTTTAGCAGCGTCGAGAGAGTAGTGAAAAGGCGTTTTAGGGGTGCCCCCCCAGTCTTTTGAGGTAGTAAACCCAAGCATTCTGAGGTAGTAGAGCAGCAGCACGAAAGGGTAGTAGCGGGCAGCAGTCGTGAGGTGGTTGCACAGCATTGTGAGGTAGTTAAAAGACAGTCGTGATTGTAGTAGCAGCAGCGTCGTAGGGGGAGTAGGCAGAGTCGTAGAGGTTTGTAAGCAGCGTGTAGAGGTATAGTGGGAGAAGTCGTAGGGGTAGTAGAGCAAGCGCAGTCGTAGAGGTAGTAGCAGAGCAGTTTTTAGAGGTAGACGCAGCATCGAGAGGTAGTATTTGGCGCATTGGTAAGGTAGTAGTACCCCGCGCTGGGGTGTTGGAGAGTCAAAGGGGTGAGAAGCCAGTCGAAAGGGTAGTGCAGCAGCGTGTAGGGTAGTAGTAGAGCAGCAGTCGTAGAGGTAGTGTAGCAGCAGCAGTCGTAGAGGTAGGCAGCAGCAGCGTAGAGGTTTAGTAGAAAAGCGCAGTCGTAGGGAGTAGTAGAGCGCAGTCGTAGAGGTATGAGCAGCGCGTTGGGTTAGCAGCGCAGTCGTAGAGGTATGTGCAGACGTGTAGGGGAGTAGTGGGGGTTTAAGGGAAAGCACCCCAGTGTAGAGGTAGAAAATAGCACAGCAGTGTAGGGTTTTGTAGAGCAGCAGTCGTAGGGGTAGTAGGCAGCAGTCGAGAGGTAGTAGCAGCGCAGTCGTAGAGGTAGTATTAACAGAAGTGGGTTAGTAGCAGCGCAGTCGTAGGGTAGAGCAGCAGCACGTAGGGACGCGAGTGTAAGGGGAAGGCGGGCCATGTAGAGGTAGTGTAGCAGCGCAGTGTAGAGGTAGTAGGCAGCAGCGTGAATGTAAGCGCAGCAGTGTAGAGGTAGTTGTAGCAGCAGTCTAAGGTAGTAGCAGCAGCAGTCGAGAGGTAGTGAGCACAGTCGTAGAGGAGTATAGCAGCAGTCAAAAGGGGATAGAGCAGCAGTCGTAAGGTAGTGTACCATCGTAGAGGTAGTGGGCAGCAGCATCGTAAGGTAGTATAGCACCCCAGTCGTAAAAGGGTATAGTACAGCAGCGTCTAAGGTATGTACCACATCGTAGAGGTATAGTAGAGCAGCGTCTTTGAGGTAGTAGTACGCAGCAGTCGAGGGTAGTAGTAGCACGCGAAGGGTATGGGGTAAAAGGGGGCGCAGATCGTGAGGAGTAGTGCGCAGTGTAGAGGAGAGTACAGATCGTAGGGGAAATAGAGCAGCAGTCTAGAGGTAGTATTTGCAGCAGCAGTCGAGAGGTAGTAGTACACAGTCGTAAAGGTGTAGTAGCGCAGCGTGTGGGGTGTAGTAGCAGCAGCAGTCGTAGAGGTAGTGTATGCAGGTCGTAGGGAAAGGCAAGCAGTTAGGAGGTAGTAGTAGCGCGTCGTAGAGGGTGAGCGCAGCAGTCGTAGTAGTATTAGAGCTTCGTAGAGGTAGTAGTAAGCAGTCGAGGGTAGTAGTAGCAGCAGTCGTGAGGTTTAGTAGCAGCAGGTAGAGGTATAGCAGCATCGTAAGGTAGTGTAGCGGCATGTAAGTAGTAGTAGCGCAGCTCGTAGGGTGTAGTAGCAGCAGTCGTAGGGGTAGTAGTAGCGCAGGGGGTGTAGAGGTGTAGTAGCGGGGCAGTCGTAGGGTAAGTACCAGCAGTGTAGAGGTAGTAGTAGCAGCATTTTGAGGTAGTATTTCAGGTCGTAGGGTAGAGTACAGCAGTCGTGGGATAGTAGCACAGCTTTAAAAAAGGGGTTGAAAGGGTAGTAGAGTCAAAAGAGGTATAGTCAGCAGCAGTCGTAGGGTGATAGCAAGCGTTAGTGTATAGAGCAGCAGTCGAGAGGTATGAAAGCGCAATCGTAGGGGTTAGTAGAGCAGCAGTCGTAGAGGTAGTGGGCACCGTGTGATGTGTTGAGCAGCTAAGGTGGTAAGAGGTAGGGGTATAGAGCAGCAGCCGTTGGATTTTTAGCAGCAGGCGAAGGGTGTAGTAGCGCAGGAAAGGGTGTAAGAGCAGCAGTGTGAGGTAGTAGTTTGCAGCACGTAGAGGAAATAGTAGCAGCAACGTAGGGTTTAAAAGGGGTTGTAGCAAAAAGTCGTAGTGTGGGTTTGGCAGCAGTGTAGAGGTAGTAGTAGACAGCAGCGTAGAGGAATGTAGCAGAGTCGTAGAGGTATTGTAGGAGTCGTGGGTAGTAGTAGAGCAGTGAGGGGTAGTGTAGCAGCAGTCGTGGGGTAGTAGTAGCAGCAGGTCGTAAAGGTAGTAGTAGCGCAGTCGTAGAGGTAGAATAGCAGCAAGCGTGGGTAGTAGTAGCAGCGTGTAGGGGTTAGTAGCAGCAGTCGTAAGGTATGTAGCAGCGTCGTGAGGTAGTAGTAGCGCAGTGTAGAGGTTTAGTAGAGCAGCGTAGAGGTAGTAGTCAGCAGGTCGTAGGGAGGTAATTGGGGGTAGGCAGCACGTCGTAAGGTGTGTAGAAGCGTCGAGGGGTATAGTAGCAGCAGTCGAGGGGTATGTAGCAGCAGTCGAAGAGGTAGTAGCAGCAGTCGTAGAGGTAGTAGAGCAGCGGGGCCGTAAGGGGTTTGTAGTAGCGCAGTGGAGGAAATAGTAGCGCAGCAGTCGTAGAGGTGTAGTAGCAGAGTCGTAGGGTTTTAGTAGCGAGCGGGGGTGTAGAGGGGTGGGGGCAGCAGTCGTAAGGATAGAAAGCAGCTTTGTAGGGGTAGTTCAGCAGCAGTCGTAGGGGTAGTAGTACCCCAGCAGTCGTAAGGAGTAGTACAGCAGTCGTAGAGGTATTTTAGCAGCACGTAGAGGTGTATTTGCGCAGTGTAGAGGAGTATAGCAGCAGTCGAGAGGGTTATAGCAGCGCGTCGTAGAGGTGTAGTAGCACAGTGTAGAGGTGTAGTAGCAGCAGTGAGGGTAAGTAGCAGCCGTAGGGGTAATAGTAGCAGCATCGTAGGGTAGTATGCGCAGTCGTAGAGGTATTTGTACGCCGGGGAAGAGGTAAGAAAAGCGCATCGAGGGAGTAGTAGCAGCAGTCGAGAGGATGTAGCAGCAGTCGTAGGGGAAATAGTAGCACGTCGTAAGGTAGTGTAGCGGGCCGTCGAAAGGGGTAGTGGCAGATCGTGGGGTAGGTAGCAGCAGTGTAGGGGTTTGTATAGCACATGTGGGAAAAAGAGGAGGTAGAAGTAGGAGTCTTAAGGTGTAGTAGCAGCAGTCGTAGAGGTATAGTAGCACAGTCGTAAGGTGTAGTACCCAAGCCGAGGGGTGTAGTAGAGCAGTGTAGAGGTGTAGTAGCACATGTAGAGGTAGTGTAGCAGCAGTCGTAGGGTATAGTAGCAGCCAGTCTGAGGTAGTAGTACACGTGAAGAGGTATGAGCAGCATCGGGGGGTATGTAGCGCATCGTAATAGTAGTAGCAGCATCGTAGAGGAATGTACAGGCGTCGTAGAGGGTAGTACGCAGTCTAGAGGAAAAGAAAGCAGAGTCGTAGGGGTAGTAGAGCAGCGTCGTAAGGTAGTAGTAGCAGCAGTCGTAAGGTAGTATTGCAGCAGCTGTAGGGGGTGTTTAAAAAATTTTAAAAAAAATTAAAAAAAAAAATAAAAACTTTTAAAAAAAATTAAATAAGCACTGTGGGGTAGGTAGCAGCAGTCGTGAGGAATAGTAGCAGCAGAGTAGGGGTAATAGTAGCAGCAGTCGAAAGGGTTTGTAGTAGCAGCAGTCGTAGAGGTAGTAGTAGAGCGAGTTTTAAAGGGGTTTGTAGTACCCAGCAGTCTGAGGTAGTGTGCAGAAAGTCGTAGGGGGTATAGTGCAGCATCTAGAGGTAATAGTGCAGCAGACGCAGAGGTAATAGTAGCAGCAGTGTAGAGGTGGGGTAGTAGCAGCAGTGTAGAGGTAGTAGTGAGCAGCAGTCGTAGAGGTAGTTAGCAGCAGCAGTCGTAGAGGTAGTAGCACACCAAAAAAAGCAGCAGCGTCGTAGAGTAGTAGTACAGCAGCAGCGTAGGGGTAGTAGCGCAGCATCGAAAGGGGGTGTGTAGCAGCAGCAGTCGAGAGGTAGTAGTAGCAGCGCAGTCGTAGGGGGTAGTAGCAGCAGCAGTCTGAGGTATAGTAGGCAGCTTTCGTGAGGTATATAGCAGCAGCAGTGTAGAGGTAGTGGCAGCAGCAGCGTAGGGTGGAGCAGCAAGTCGTGGGTAGTAGAGTCAGCGTCGTAGAGGTAGTAGTGCAGCAGCGCGTAGAGGTATAGCAGCAGCATCGTAGAGGTAGTAGTAGAGAGCAGGTAGAGGTTTTAGGCACAGCAGTCTTGGGAGTGGCGCGTCGTAGGGGTAGAAATAGCACAGCATTGTAGAGGTAGTAGTAGCAGGCGTGAGAGGTAGTGCGCAGCAGTCGTAGGGTAGTAGCGCGCAGTCGTAGAGGTAGTAGTAGTAGCGCAGTCTTTGAGGTGTAGTAGCAGCAGAGTCGTGAGGTGTGCGCGCAGTCGTGAGGTTAGCAGCAGGTCGTAGGGGAGTATAGCAGCAGCAGCTAGAGGTAGTATGCAGCAGCAGTCGTGAGGTAGTAGCACACCCAGTCGTGAGGTAGTAGCAGAGCCTGTAGGGTAGTGTAGTACAGCGGTCGAAAGGGGTTGTGTACAGAAGCAGTGTAGAGGTAGTTTTTGCAGCAGCAGTCGTAGAGGTAGTAGTACCCGGCAGTCGTGAGGGTGCAGCAGAGTCGTAGAGGAGTATACGCAGCAGTCGTAGAGGTTAGTCAGCAGCGTTAGAGGTAGAGCAGCCAGTGTAGAGGTGTAGCCAGCAGTCGTAGAGGTTTGTAGTAGCAGCATCGTGAGGTATAGTAGCGCAGCAGTGTAGAGGTAGTAAGAAAGAGTCGTGGGTAGTGTAGCAGGCATCGTAGAGGTAGTAGTAGCAGCGCATGTAAAGGTAGTAGAGCGCAGTCTAAAAGGTAGTAATAGCACAGCAGTCGAGAGGTAGTAGTAGAGCAGCAGTCTAGAGGTGTAGAGCGCGTGTAGGGTTAGCGCAGCAGTGTAGAGGTAGTTTTGAGCGCAGTCGTAGAGGTAGTAGAGGCACCCAGTCGTAGAGTTAGAGCAGCACAGTCGTTAGGGTTTAGCGCAGCAGCGTAGGTAGTAGTACCCAAGAGTCGTAGGGTGTAGTAGCGCACAGCGTAGGGGGTAGTAGCAGCAGCGTCGTAGGTAGTAGCGGCACAGTCGTAAGGTAGTAGTAGTAGCAGCGTCGTAGAGGTGTAGTCAGCAGCAGTCGTAGAGGATAGTACGCTGTAGGGGTATATAGCAGCGTCGAAGAGGAGTTGCACACAGTCGTAGAGGTAGTAGTAGCATCAGTCGTAGAGGAGTAGTAGCAGCAGCAGTCGTAGAGGAGTGTAGCAGCAGCACCCCGGAGGTGTGTAGCAGCAGCAGTCGTAGAGGTAGTACCCAGCAGCAGTCGTAGGGGTGTATAGCAGCCAGTGTAGAGGTGTAGTAGCGCAGCAGTCGTGAGGTAGTAGTAGCGCGTCAAAGGGTATAGCAGCAGCGTCGAAGAGGGTATGCAGCAGCGTCGTAGAGGTAGTAGTAGCAGCAGTCGTAGAGGTAGTAGTAGCAGCAGTCGTAGAGGTAGTAGTAGCAGCAGTCGTAGAGGTAGTAGTAGCAGCAGCAGTCGTAGAGGTAGTAGTAGCAGCAGTCGTAGAGGTAGTAGTAGCAGCAGCAGTCGTAGAGGTAGTAGTAGCAGCAGCAGTCGTAGAGGTAGTAGTAGCAGCAGCAGTCGTAGAGGTAGAAGTAGCAGCAGCAGTCGTAGAGGTAGTAGCAGCAGCAGTCGTAGAGGTAGTAGTAGGCAGCAGTCGGAGGTAGTAGTAGCAGCATCTTTAAGGTGTAGTGCAGCAGTCTTTAAGGGTATAGCAGCAGCAGTCTGGGGTAGTAGCAGCGCGTCGTAGAGGTAGTGTAACGTCGTAGGGTAGTATTTAGCAGCGCGCTGAGGAGAGTGCAGCAGTCGTAGAGGTAGTAGTAGCAGCGCAGTGTAGAGGTATAGTAGCAGCAGTCGTGAGGTAACAGGAAAACTTTGAAACAGCCCTCCTGTGAACCCCACGCCTCGTTTCTCCCGCCTCCAACCCCAACCCCCAGCACACTCTTATAATTTCATTAAAATATACCTGGTAATTCCACTTTTTAAATCTTTAAGATAAACTAAAAAATCACTTCCCCGATTTTTCGAATCTTCATATATTTTGGGTTTAATCTAAATCCCTTTACGGGCTCTGTAAAAGGAGTAAACGAAATTTTAAATTTTTATAGTTTTTTTTTTGACCCGACAAAAACATTATTATCACCCAGAGTAGAAAAACGAAAAACCCTTCGTTTTGCGAAATTTCTGGAATAAACTTTCAAGCCGCAAACAGG
This sequence comes from Cherax quadricarinatus, assembly GCF_026875155.1. Taxonomy (NCBI): domain Eukaryota; kingdom Metazoa; phylum Arthropoda; class Malacostraca; order Decapoda; family Parastacidae; genus Cherax; species Cherax quadricarinatus. Next base: position 4,892 of record NW_026473481.1, on the reverse strand, counting down.
TTGTTCGCGAGAAAAACGGAATCACCCTTAAATTCAGAGAGACGTTAAGAAAATAAATGTTACTACATTAAATTATTTCAATATTTTTAAGTTACATTCCTTTTTTAACGAAGATGGGGGGAGCCCTGATCGAAGTTTTAAAAGTGGAAGATAGGATTAAAAAAGGGGGTTTTAAACAAGGTTTTGAGGTATTCCCCAAGAGAAAACCCGCATAATGGTTTTAAATTATATTTTGATTTAGAAAGGACTGGGAAAAGTTTTGGTTTGGAAATGGGGTTGATGAGGGGAAACAGTCTACCTATTTGGGGGTTTTGAGGCAGGACTTTGGGTATTTCAAATTTAGGTTGGATAAATACATGATAGGGGGGGTTGGGATTTGGTGGGACTTGCACATCAGAGTTTTTCTTGGGAGCTTTTGAAATTGGGTAGGTCAAATGTTTGTTGGGGGGATGAATTGTAAAGGCCCTGCCTATTTGGGGGCCAACAGGCCTCTGCGTGTTCCTCTTTCTTATGTTTTATGTTCAAAAAATTTTTGAAGGAAAGCGACGGTTTTTCTTGCTTTTTTATAAAAACATAAGAAATAAGAACAAAGAACATAAGAAAGGGGGAAACACTGCAGAAGGCCTTTTGGGCCCCTTATGGGCAGGGTCCCTTAAAATTTATCCCAAAACAAAACATTTGCCAACCCAATTTTCCACCCAAAAACAAGCTCCGATGTGCAAGCCCCACTCAAATCCAACCCCCCCCATCATTTTTTTACCTTATCCAACCTAAATTTAAAAACCCCAAAGTCCTACCTCAAAAACCCCCAAATGGGTAGACTGTTCCACTCTCAATACCCTATTTCCAAACCAATATTTTCCCTTTGTCTTTCTAAATCTAAACTTATCTAATTTAAACCTTACTCGGGTTCTTTTCTTGGAGAGATATCCTCAAGACTTGTTAATTCCCCTTTATTAATCCCTATCTTCCACTTAACATTCGCGGGTCTCCCCTCATTCTTCGTTAAAAAAGAAAAGTAACTTAAGAGTCTTAAATCTTTCTTTAAGGGAAAGTTTCTAATCATATATTAATTTGTCACCCTACGCTGAATGTTTTCTACAAATTTTGTCCATTCTGAAATTTGGGGCCCCAGAATTGAGCTGAAAAATCTAGGTGGGGCCTTACTAATGTGAAAAAGCGCAGTATGACCCTGGACTTTGTTGCTTACACTTCTTGATAAAAATCCCGAAATCTTTTTGCCTTATTACGTACGCTTAGGCATTGCTGTTTTGGGTTTAAAGGTTTGCTGCTTACCATAAACCCCCAAAGTCTTTTCGCAATCTGAGGGGCAATTTCTACATTTTTTAAACTATAAGTGCTGGGGTTTATAACCCCCCCCGGTTTAGACCTTGCATTTTCCCCAATTAAACTGCTTCCCCATTTTCTGCCCAAGAGTGGGTTTGTTAAATCCCCCTGAAGTTCCCTAACATCTACGTTTGAATCAATTACCCTCCTGTCTTCGTGTCATCGGGGAATTTTCAATCACTAGCAATTCCTTCACAAGTCTTGATATAATTATAAACAAAAAGGGGCCCCAAGACGACCCCTGGGAACGCACTTGTTATGCCCCTCGGTTTTAACCCCCTTTTATGGACACCTCTGTTCCCTGTCGTGACCCAGACTCGATCCCGAGAGCCCCCTCCCCCCAATGCCATGAGCTGCTACTTTCTTCAACAGTTTTTGGTGGGGAAAATCTATCAAATGTTTACTAAAATTAAGTAAAAAATATAAAAATTCTTTAGGGTCAACACCCCCAAAAAGCTTTATGAAAAAAGTTAATAAAAGGGTTAGACAGAGGCCTTGTGAATCCATGCTGGTATCATTAATCAAGCATCTTACGAGATGGCTTTTTAAAATTCTACTATAATTGACTCTAGAAAATTTCCCTAAAATTGAGGCAGGTTTTGGGCGGTAATTTGACGGTAACGACTTGTCCCCTTTTTTAAAAAATGGAATTCTTAGCCATCTTCCAAAATCGACAAACACCTTTTTAAAGAGATAAAAAAAAAATATTATTTAAGGGTTTCCACTTCCTTTTGATTCCTTAAGAACCCTTAAAAAAAACCTCATCAGGACCCGGTACTTATTTTGTTTTTCAGTCGGTCTATTGCTTAAAAACTTTCATAGGCTGTGATTTTACATAATTTATCTTCTTCTGACCATTTAAAAAAAATTAATTCCCGGGATTTATTGTGTCTTCCTGTGTAAAAACCGAGAGAAAATAATTTTTTAAAAATTCGAGCACATTTCATTCTCTTTGTCAGTAAGATGCCCATAGTTATTTTTAAGGGGACCTATCTTATCTCTGACTTTTGTTTTTATAACCTGGAAAAACTTTTTGGATTAGTTTTAGAATCCCTAGCAACTTTAATTTCATAGTCCTTTTAGCTTTTCTTACCCCCTTTTTAATGTCCCTCTTAATGTCATTATACTGATCATAAGATGACCTCGCCTCTTTTGATACGCCTATAAATTCCTTTCTTATGCCCTAGTAGTATTTCAGCCTATTTTTCATCCATTTAGGGTCATTCTATTTGATCTAATTTCCTTATAAGGGATAAACGTTCTTTGAGCAGCATGTATTTGTTTCAGAAAAATGTCATATTGATAGCTCTCTTCTTTTACCCCAGTCAACAGTGATAAGTGTTCTCTAAGCCCATCGTAATCTGCTAAGGGGAAAATCTGGGACTGTTACTGAGTTACCCCTACTATCATACTTCCTTTCAATTCTAAATGTAATTGATTTGTGGTCGCTAGCACCCAGTTCTTCTGAAACTTCTAAATTATTAACAAGGGATTCATTGTTTGCCAGAACTAAGTCAAGCAGGTTATTTCCCCTTGTAGGTTCTGTCACAAACTGCTTCAAAAAAAAATCCTGAACTACTTCTAAGAAATCGTATGATTCTAAATTCCCAGTCAAAAAATTCCAATCAATATGACTAAAGTTAAAGTCTCCTAGAATTACTACATTATCGTGCCTTGTGGCCCTAACAATTTCCTCCCATAGTAGTCTCCCCTGGTCCCTATCTAAATTTGGGGGGCGGTTATCACAACTAAAATTAATTTTTCATGCCCCTCTGAAAATTCTATCCAAAAAAGGGCTCTGTATGTGTTACTTCAGACTTAATACCCGTTTTTTTTGCAACAGTTCAAGCGATCTCGGACATACAATGCCACCCACCCCCCTTCCGATATTCTATTTACTTGGAACAATTTAAAACCCTGAATGTGACATTTGCAGGCATGTCCCGACTTTTTGAATTAAACCACGTCTCAGTAATGGCAAATACATCTGTGTACCCGCACTAGCAAAATAGTCTCAACTCGCCCATCTTTCCTAGCACTGCGACTATTTGTGTAATAAACTTTTAATGACCCCCCTCTCTCTTTACCCTTCCTGCTTTTTTCTATTATTCCACTAAACCTATTACTGTCCTTGTCAATTAGTGCCCCTGGCTTTCAATATTTCCCCCTCATTTTGCCTATTACTAGTTCTCCTAGTACTCATATTACTACCCTGCGACTTCACAGTTTTCCTGCAAAAACCCATACCCCTAACTAATCCTTGTTTAAAGTCCTAACAACCCCCTCAACTGAGTTAGCAAGGGAAAAACCCCCACCTGCCTGGATAAGTGAACCCCATCCCTGGCATACTGTCATTTCGGCCATAGAAGTTGTCCAAATTGTCAATGAATGGTACGCATTATCCTTACAGTGTTTATTCAGCCAACAATTAATACCCAATTTTCTCTGGACAACCATTCATTACCAACACCCCTTCTTGGCAAATGCCACATATAACAGGGCGTTCCCCCCCTTTTTCCTAATTATGTCTATAGCTGTCCTAAAATTTCAAACAAAATCCTCATTTTACGCTTCCCAAACTCATTGCCTCCAGCACTGAGGCAAATAATGGATTGACCATTCCCGTTTGAGTTGTCAACCCGGCAACAATGTCCCCATCCCCGCCCCCGGAAAACAACCCCTTTTTCTCCTACTCCTTCCCTTTAAGCAGAAAGCCCTATCCATGTATCTAACCTGGCTATCCCCAACAACAACAATATTTTTACCTTCCTTTTTGTCGTTCGTGTGACGATCCCCGTGTAGACTCACATTCGTCGGGTAGCACCGAGATGCGTTGGAGGTTTTTCCCGGGAGTTTCCCCACATCTCTTTCTTCTTTACGTTTCTCTTTCCCTTGTCTTCTTTATCGTCAAATTCGTCTCCCCTGCTTCCCAAACCCCTGACCCCGATCCCTTCTTGACCTGAGGACTCGAAAAGGAGGTAAAAGAATTCCCCTTTTTTTCTTCGTCAGTCGCCGTACTCCATCCGCTCCCTCAATTCTTTTTAAGTTCTGGTAAAGTTGTCGTTTGGGGGGGATCTTTGGGTTTAGTCCCCCGGGAGAAAACAAGATACTTCTTCACAGAGTTTTAAATACAGGGCGCACTCAAAGTAAGGTCACCCCCCCCAAGAGCAAAACAAAAGGTCTTCACAGAGTAATCACGTACCACAGCTAAGTAACGTCACACTTGATAAATTAACGTGTTTCATCACTTTATTATCCAAGAAAGGTTCTCCTATGTACATCCCCCGGCCCTTGTGTTCAGGCATCTGGTGGAACATAATAATGGGGAAAACTGCAGAGGCCTACTGGGCCCCTAAAAACAGGTCCTTATCAAAAAAGGGGGGTTTTAAATATTAGCGTTTTAAAGGGGTCAGAAAAAAACCTTCTATGCAAAAATAGAAATTTATATCCAAATTTTTTTAAAAAATAACAGTGATTAGACACGATCAAATTAATTTAACTTTCTGAGGAACCAAAGAGATCAATGTCCGAAAAATACCCAAGCA